>JAMPIV010000581.1:1557500-1635000 GCA_024509875.1 Oreohelix idahoensis
TTTCGATAGGGCCTTTGATTTCTTCTGTAACTTATGGCTTGTGTCATTTTTGCTTCTCCTGAAGCGAAATGGGCTTCATCAAAGTTTCTAAGTAATATAGCTGAAACATGAATATTAGTCACTCTACTTACTGCTTTTTCCTTGTAGAATAACTCAGAAATATATTAACTCTGGTAATGCACAACCACATGATCCTAACTGACGAACAAATCAGTTATTTTTAGGAAAAATAAAACAGTCCTTTACTAGTTAACACTTATGCGTCTGGATGGCCTCAAATTCTTTCTGCAACTGATTTTAGCCGGGATTTCAGCTGGGCTCGGGAGCGTGCGTGCTCTCATTATTTTCAGCTCAACGATTGGTCAAGGGTCTGCCAAACGCTATTTTCCCCCATCGCTCCTTCCCTTCTGTATTTTTATCTAAGTTATGGATATAGTCTGTTTTCATTAAAGATGTGGAGTTTATTTTACTACTTGACTTTTCTTACACTACTATCCTCTGTTTCAAATCTAAATAGTGAATTATTAATAAGTTATCTTTTTCTTGGTATAATTTTCCTGAAATGACGAACGTACGGTCACACAAACGGAGAGTGTCCACACAGAGTTCCACGCTTGTCAGGCTAAGTTGGCACAGGTTGTCCATATTGTTAATAATTTTAATACAGCTGGCGTATACGTTACTAGGGGTTTGTTAGTTTTTTCCGAGCTGTTTAAATGGTAACATCAGACAGGCAAGAAATAACAAGGGAAATCTAGATAGGAGAAGGGATACATAAGTACTGGGAGAGGGAATGCAAGGTAGACTTTTATAAATGCGCGGAAGGAAACGAACAGGACGACTCACACAAAACATCACATCTTGCTGTATCAGTTTGCTCCCAATAAAGGTTACTGAATATTCTTATGTCTTATCCATCAATACCTATGTCTTCAACGCATTCAATTATTTTCTCGTGATGGACTCTGTCAAAAGTCTTCTTATAGTCAATGAAGCACATGTACATACTATTGTGGACCTTTTTATATTTTTCTGCTAATATTCTTAGGCAAAATATTGCTTCATTTGTTCCGTTGTTCCGTCTAAAACAAAACTGCTCTTCTTGGACTTTGCTGTTACACCTTACTTTTTATTCACTTCTGTATGATCTTGAGCAGTATTTTAATTGCATAACTCATCAGGCTGAGTGTTCTGAAGTCTGAACATACTATTGCGATTGTTTTTTTTTTTTTTTTTTTGGGGGTTGGGGGGGGGGGGCTTGTTAATATAATAAAGATTGATGTATTTGTAATGTGGTAAATATCCTGTATTGTATATATCGTTGCATAGATCTGAGATTAATCTATACCAAAGCTCTCCATGGCTTCTAACATTTCAATTTTTATGGTTGCCCATGCTGTCTAATGTTCTTTTCGTACCATATGTATTGCATTCTCTACTTCTGATCTGAGAATGTTTGGGCCTTCATTAGAATCTAGTGATACGGTTTTACCTCTGTTGTCCTCGAATAATTTTTTTTTTGCGTATACTGCCCACCTGTTTGATATGTCTTTCTCATAAAGTAAGATTACACCGTTCTTATTCTTGATACAACCTCCTCCGTGGGTAAACCTTGATATCTGACAATATCTTTATTTTTTCATGCATATCCCTTGTCGTGTGTATTGCCTCCATGTTTTCTATTTCACTGCATCTGTGTTCCTATCCACCGTTGTTTTGCTTTCCTACACATAGTACGTATTTCGTTGTATGGGCTAATGAAATACTGAAGAAACACGGAATGACATTAGCTAATAGAAAGAAAGGAAAAAAGCATGGGCATAAAAAAGTTCAAACTCTGCCCCTGGTGTGAACGCCTAACAAAAGGTATTGGAGATTATAAGGTAAAGTAACATATTTATGTAAGAAGCAACAAGCTGTATAGTAAAGATTTATGGTGTCTTTTTTACAGAACAAGCCATTGAAGCTACTTAATGTATGAAAAGTTGAATGGAGGAGCTTCTTGGCTGTGTGGAACTCTTTGCCGACCTCCGTCTAAAGCAGTCAAAATTGTATTTACAGATACCCATGGCAGGACTGAAAGAAACACTTGAAAAATAGAACGGGTATTTCTTGTGGCTGAAAGCTCTTGCTCACATTTGGCAGACGTAACAAATCTTGTGAGGAATGTGAATGCTGTCTGCAGACCAAATATCCTCACAACAACTGGGCCTGTTAGCAGATCATTATTTATTTTGCTTTCACTGCCAGGATGCAAGTCTGCGTTAACAGAGGGATGTGTAAATAAAACTACACTTCCTGTCAAACTGACATTGATGTCTGCAATTCACTTTTCTATTTATGCAGGAAAGTGCAACACACTTAAATAATCGCCACGGGCAATGCTTTTAGCAATACTCACTTAGGGACCTCATACAGCATTAAACACGCAGGCAATATCAGGGCTAAGACTGAGGTTGCTTGATCAGTCGTCATTTTTGATGATTATACAAATGAACAGCTTTAAATTTTCTTCGAGTCGATTAACCGAACGCGACTTGGCAGTTTTCATCTCAACAGAAAAAACGTCGAAAATGCGTATGATGCTTATGGAACCTCAATGTATGAAAGCATTGCCAAAGATCATGCATTTGTGTACCAATAACTAAGTTCTCTAGGTGACGTAATCTAATCAAAGGTATGGAACATCTCCCGGTCGTCTGTGGATAACACCATCCACCATAAAGTTACGTTCCATGACCACACGACTGACAGATCAAAGTTTGCATGACACACTGATTGCAAGTAGCATATTGAGAGATATAGCGCTTTGCATAACGAATGATATCGCCAATTGCATGGTAACATATATTGTAAGTTGATTGACGACTCATATTGCAATTAGTAGTGTGACTGCTATTGCACATTGCATGACTAACAATCTTTGTTTAAGATATTGTAAAGGTGTCTGACACTTAAACTCTTGCATGGACGACAAACATGAATAATTCTGCAATTCTAAAGTTACCAAGACCGAGTGAATTTTCAACCCGAAGCACACATAGTAGACAGGCCATGTTGCAATTACATTGTTAAACTAACAGTTATGTTTAACCATTACTGCTCTATAAACATTGTGTGGTTAAGAAATATAAGAACCCAGCTGACACAATGCTCAGATGCTTTTGACACGAGAATTCAATACCGTTAGCGAATTTCCCGGGTCTGGGATTGAACTTTGGTAGTGCCACGCTCCAGTCTGCCCACCTGTTATTGAGTACTGACTCTCCCCTTGAGTTTGCGAATCCAAAAGGCAGTGAGAAATGGACATGGCCACTCAACTACATACAAAAGCTGGACCTAGTACGGTGAGGTCTCTAACGCTTCACTCCCCAAAGGCAGTATCTGCTATGGATGGGACTACCTATTACCTTGTTCCAGTGATTTTCTTGCATAGTAAAAAGCCAGGACAGCTGTTATCACTCAACTCAAGACAACCAGAAAACGAAATCAGCGATAAAATTCAAACTTGCAAGTGACAACATCTACAACGGTCTTCTTATTCTCTGCAGTAAATTAACCCACTTTATTAATTTACGAAAAATCTTTTTGTGGTTAGATAAAGTGGATGATAAGTCGCATGGAAAACTATTATTAAAAGGATTTGTCACCACAGCAATCCTCTCCAGCAATCCCAGCTCCATCGTTAGAAGTAGTTACATTTTCTAGAAGTAATGTAAGGGTAACGTAAATAATGTAAGGGTAACGTAAATAATGTAGTGGTAGCGTAAATAATGAAGGACGCCTAAATCCTGTAAGTAGTCAATATATATAGATAATTAGCAGGCATTCGAAATGTGAAAGTAAATTGTGAAAGGATGCACAACCAATTTAATACCACAAAGACAACATAAATAAGAAGAAACTAGTAAGACAACGTGGGATTATGTTCAAGTAGCTCGAGGTATTGGACGCAGACATAAATGCCAGATATCTAAACTTGATATCAGTTTCGTAAAGCAAGCAGTAGCAGATCATGCCCTGTCAGAACGTGGTCTCCACGAGAGAATCATACTGGCTTTGATTGACCACTCTCTTGGATAAGCTGCATGAAAAAAACGTTATTAAACAGACAGCCCACGTTAATAGAAAGTAGATGCGTTTATATGAAAGTCATGAAAGAAAGACGTAACAGACCTCGAACTTCATGGCGTACATTTTATTTTTAAGTGAGAGCATGATACGGACAGTCAATGTTGTGACAGAAGAAGAATTATTATGTATAATTATCTGGGAAATTTGAGTGAAGCATAAGGCAGATAGCCAAATGTATGGTAGAAGAGGTATGATTATTTGACAGATTTGAGATAAGCATAAGGCAGACCGGCACCGTTATGAAAGAAGTATATGCGGTTACATAATAGATATTAGAGACTAATGAGACAGACTGCCAATATTATGAGAGAAATAGATGTGGCTAAATAAGAGGGATGAGACGAGTCTAAGGTAGACGGCCAATTTATGAGAGAGATCGATGTATGAGAGAGATCGATGTATGAGAGAGATCAATGTATGAGAGAGATCAATGTATGAGAGAGATCAATGTATGAGAGAGATCGATGTATTAGAGAGATCGATGTATGAGAGAGATCGATGTATTAGAGAGATCAATGTATGAGAGAGATCAATGTATGAGAGAGATCAATGTATTAGAGAGATCGATGTATTAGAGAGATCAATGTATTAGAGAGATATCGATGTATGAGAGAGATCAATGTATGAGAGATATCGATGTATTAGAGAGATATCGATGTATGAGAGAGATCAATGTATGAGAGAGATCGATGTCTGAGAGAGATCGATGTATGAGAGAGATCGATGTATGAGAGAGATCGATGTCTGAGAGAGATCGATGTATGAGAGAGATCAATGTATGAGAGAGACCATGTATGAGAGAGATCGATGTATGAGAGAGATCAGTGTATGAGAGAGATCGATGTATTAGAGAGATATCGATGTATGAGAGAGATCAATGTATGAGAGAGATCGATGTCTGAGAGAGATCGATGTATGAGAGAGATCGATGTATGAGAGAGACCATGTATGAGAGAGATCGATGTCTGAGAGAGATCGATGTATGAGAGAGATCAATGTATGAGAGAGACCATGTATGAGAGAGATCGATGTATGAGAGAGATCAATGTATGAGAGAGATCAATGTATGAGAGAGATCAATGTATGAGAGAGATCGATGTATGAGAGAGATCAATGTATGAGAGAGATCAATGTATGAGAGAGATCGATGTATGAGAGAGATCAATGTATGAGAGAGATCAATGTATGAGAGAGATCGATGTATGAGAGAGATCGATGTATGAGAGAGATCATGTATGAGAGAGATCGATGTCTGAGAGAGATCGATGTATGAGAGAGATCAATGTATGAGAGAGACCATGTATGAGAGAGATCGATGTATGAGAGAGATCAATGTATGAGAGAGATCAATGTATGAGAGAGATCGATGTATGAGAGAGATCGATGTCTGAGAGAGATCGATGTATGAGAGAGATCAATGTATGAGAGAGACCATGTATGAGAGAGATCGATGTCTGAGAGAGATCGATGTATGAGAGAGATCGATGTATGAGAGAGACCATGTATGAGAGAGATCAATGTATGAGAGAGATCAATGTATGAGAGAGATCGATGTATGAGAGAGATCAATGTATGAGAGAGACCATGTATGAGACAGATCGATGTCTGAGAGAGATCGATGTATGAGAGAGATCAATGTATGAGAGAGACCATGTATGAGAGAGATCGATGTATGAGAGAGATCAATGTATGAGAGAGATCAATGTCTGAGAGAGATCAATGTATGAGAGAGATCGATGTATGAGAGAGATCGATGTATGAGAGAGATCGATGTCTGAGAGAGATCGATGTATGAGAGAGATCGATGTATGAGAGAGATCGATGTATGAGAGAGACCATGTATGAGAGCGATCGATGTCTGAGAGAGATCGATGTATGAGAGAGATCAATGTATGAGAGAGACCATGTATGAGAGAGATCGATGTATGAGAGAGATCAATGTATGAGAGAGATCAATGTCTGAGAGAGATCGATGTATGAGAGAGATCGATGTATGAGAGAGATCGATGTATGAGAGAGATCGATGTATGAGAGAGATCAATGTATGAGAGAGATCAATGTCTGAGAGAGATCAATGTCTGAGAGAGATCGATGTATGAGAGAGATCGATGTATGAGAGAGATCGATGTATGAGAGAGATCAATGTATGAGAGAGATCAATGTCTGAGAGAGATCGATGTCTGAGAGAGATCGATGTATGAGAGAGATCGATGTATGAGAGAGATCGATGTATGAGAGAGATCGATGTCTGAGAGAGATCGATGTATGAGAGAGATCGATGTATGAGAGAGATCGATGTATGAGAGAGATCAATGTATGAGAGAGATCGGTGTATGAGAGAGATCGATGTATGAGAGAGATCAATGTATGAGAGAGATCAATGTATGAGAGAGATCAATGTATGAGAGAGATCGATGTATGAGAGAGATCGATGTATGAGAGAGATCGATGTATGAGAGAGATCGATGTATGAGAGAGATCAATGTATGAGAGAGATCAATGTATGAGAGAGATCAATGTATGAGAGAGATCAATGTATGAGAGAGATCAATGTATGAGAGAGATCGATGTATGAGAGAGATCGATGTATGAGAGAGATCGATGTATGAGAGAGATCGATGTATGAGAGAGATCGATGTATGAGAGAGATCGATGTATGAGAGAGATCAATGTATGAGAGAGATCGATGTATGAGAGAGATCGATGTATGAGAGAGATCGATGTATGAGAGAGATCGATGTATGAGAGAGATCGATGTATGAGAGAGATCGATGTATGAGAGAGATCAATGTATGAGAGAGATCAATGTATGAGAGAGATCGATGTATGAGAGAGATCGATGTATGAGAGAGATCGATGTATGAGAGAGATCGATGTATGAGAGAGATCGATGTATGAGAGAGATCGATGTCTGAGAGAGATCAATGTCTGAGAGAGATCGATGTATGAGAGAGATCAATGTCTGAGAGAGATCAATGTATGAGAGAGATCAATGTATGAGAGAGATCAATGTATGAGAGAGATCAATGTATGAGAGAGATCGATGTATGAGAGAGATCGATGTATGAGAGAGATCGATGTGTGAGAGAGATCAATGTGTGAGAGAGATCAATGTGTGAGAGAGATCAATGTATGAGAGAGATCAATGTATGAGAGAGATCGATGTATGAGAGAGATCGATGTATGAGAGAGATCGATGTATGAGAGAGATCGATGTATGAGAGAGATCGATGTATGAGAGAGATCAATGTATGAGAGAGATCAATGTATGAGAGAGATCAATGTATGAGAAAGAACAATGTATGAGAGAGATCAATGTATGAGAGAGATCAATGTATGAGAGAGATCAATGTATGAGAGAGATCGATGTATGAGAGAGATCGATGTATGAGAGAGATCGATGTATGAGAGAGATCAATGTATGAGAGAGATCGATGTATGAGAGAGATCGATGTATGAGAGAGATCGATGTATGAGAGAGATCAATGTATGAGAGAGATCAATGTATGAGAGAGATCAATGTATGAGAGAGATCAATGTATGAGAGAGATCAATGTATGAGAGAGATCGATGTATGAGAGAGATCGATGTATGAGAGAGATCGATGTATGAGAGAGATCAATGTATGAGAGAGATCGATGTATGAGAGAGATCGATGTATGAGAGAGATCGATGTATGAGAGAGATCGATGTATGAGAGAGGTCAATGTATGAGAGAGATCGATGTATGAGAGAGATCGATGTATGAGAGAGATCAATGTATGAGAGAGATCGATGTATGAGAGAGATCAATGTATGAGAGAGATCAATGTATGAGAGAGATCAATGTATGAGAGAGATCGATGTATGAGAGAGATCAATGTTTGAGAGAGATCAATGTATGAAAGAGATCAATGTATGAGAGAGATCAATGTATGAGAGAGATCGATGTATGAGAGAGATCGATGTATGAGAGAGATCAATGTATGAGAGAGATCGATGTATGAGAGAGATCGATGTATGAGAGAGATCAATGTATGAGAAAGATCGATGTATGAGAGAGATCAATGTATGAGAGAGATCGATGTATGAGAGAGATCAATGTATGAGAGAGATCAATGTATGAGAGAGATCAATGTATGAGAGAGATCAATGTATGAGAGAGATCGATGTATGAGAGAGATCAATGTATGAGAGAGATCAATGTATGAGAGAGATCGATGTATGAGAGAGATCGATGTATGAGAGAGATCGATGTATGAGAGAGATCGATGTATGAGAGAGATCGATGTATGAGAGAGATCGATGTATGAGAGAGATCAATGTATGAGAGAGATCAATGTATGAGAGAGATCGATGTATGAGAGAGATCAATGTATGAGAGAGATCGATGTATGAGAGAGATCGATGTATGAGAGAGATTGATGTATGAGAGAGATCGATGTATGAAAGAGATCGATGTATGAGAGAGATCAATGTATGAGAGAGATCAATGTATGAGAGAGATCGATGTATGAGAGAGATCGATGTATGAGAGAGATCGATGTATGAGAGAGATCAATGTATGAGAGAGATCAATGTATGAGAGAGATCGATGTATGAGAGAGATCAATGTATGAGAGAGATCAATGTATGAGAGAGATCAATGTATGAGAGAGATCGATGTATGAGAGAGATCGATGTATGAGAGAGATCAATGTATGAGAGAGATCGATGTATGAGAGAGATCAATGTATGAGAGAGATCGATGTATGAGAGAGATCGATGTATGAGAGAGATCAATGTATGAGAGAGATTGATGTATGAGAGAGATCAATGTATGAGAGAGATCAATGTATGAGAGAGATCAATGTATGAGAGAGATCGATGTATGAGAGAGATCGATGTATGAGAGAGATCGATGTATGAGAGAGATCAATGTCTGAGAGAGATCAATGTATGAGAGAGATCGATGTATGAGAGAGATCAATGTATGAGAGAGATCAATGTATGCGAGAGATCAATGTATGCGAGAGATCAATGTATGAGAGAGATCAATGTATGAGAGAGATCAATGTATGAGAGAGATCAATGTATGAGAGAGATCAATGTATGAGAGAGATCAATGTCTGAGAGAGATCGATGTATGAGAGAGATCAATGTATGAGAGAGATCAATGTATGAGAGAGATCAATGTATGAGAGAGATCAATGTATGAGAGAGATCAATGTATGAGAGAGATCAATGTATGAGAGAGATCAATGTATGAGAGAGATCGATGTATGAGAGAGATCGATGTATGAGAGAGATCGATGTATGACAGAGATCGATGTATGACAGAGATCGATGTATGACAGAGATCGATGTATGAGAGAGATCAATGTATGAGAGAGATCAATGTATGAGAGAGATCGATGTATGAGAGAGATCAATGTATGAGAGAGATCGATGTATGAGAGAGATCAATGTATGAGAGAGATCGATGTATGAGAGAGATCAATGTATTAGAGAGATCAATGTATGAGAGAGATCAATGTATGAGAGAGATCAATGTATGAGAGAGATCGATGTATGAGAGAGATCGATGTATGAGAGAGATCGATGTATGAGAGAGATCGATGTATGAGAGAGATCGATGTATGAGAGAGATCGATGTATGAGAGAGATCAATGTATGAGAGAGATCAATGTATGAGAGAGATCGATGTATGAGAGAGATCGATGTATGAGAGAGATCGATGTATGAGAGAGATCGATGTATGAGAGAGATCAATGTATGAGAGAGATCAATGTATGAGAGAGATCGATGTATGAGAGAGATCGATGTATGAGAGAGATCGATGTATGAGAGAGATCAATGTATGAGAGAGATCGATGTATGAGAGAGATCGTTGTATGAGAGAGATCGATGTATGAGAGAGATCAATGTATGAGAGAGATCGATGTATGAGAGAGATCAATGTATGAGAGAGATCAATGTATGAGAGAGATCAATGTATGAGAGAGATCAATGTATGAGAGAGATCAATGTATGAGAGAGATCGATGTATGAGAGAGATCGATGTATGAGAGAGATCGATGTATGAGAGAGATCAATGTATGAGAGAGATCAATGTATGAGAGAGATCAATGTATGAGAGAGATCGATGTATGAGAGAGATCGATGTATGAGAGAGATCAATGTATGAGAGAGATCAATGTATGAGAGAGATCGATGTATGAGAGAGATCGATGTATGAGAGAGATCAATGTATGAGAGAGATCAATGTATGAGAGAGATCAATGTATGAGAGAGAACGATGTATGAGAGAGATCGATGTATGAGAGAGATCAATGTATGAGAGAGATCAATGTATGAGAGAGATCAATGTATGAGAGAGATCGATGTATGAGAGAGATCAATGTATGAGAGAGATCAATGTATGAGAGAGATCAATGTATGAGAGAGATCAATGTATGAGAGAGATCAATGTATGAGAGAGATCAATTTATGAGAGAGATCAATGTATGAGAGAGATCAATGTATGAGAGAGATCAATGTATGAGAGAGATCAATGTATGAGAGAGATGGATGTAATCATATGAAAACGAAAGAAGAAGAATAAACTATAAGATACTCTAATCAAATATTGGGTGTATTTCTCTCTACGGCCGGTGTCCATCTTTGTAGATCAGCTGTCCATTTATCATTATTAGTTTAAAAGAAAGAACAATTAAAAGACAGTTAAAAGAAACAAAAAGTCATTTAACGATAAGAGTAAGAATGAGGAAAAGACATTGGAAAATGAGCACATCAACACAGTGGTAGTATCAAATAGTTTAGACATTTCGTCACAATGCAGTTGAATCAGACATTTTGCACAACATCTCTGTGTAGTAATACTTGACAATTAAAACAAAAAAAGCTGTCCGAGGGCGTTGTTGTTAGTACAGAAACGAAGGATAAAATATGTATGCCAAAGGATTTAACAGTTGATGATGACGTTATTAGTTGCTCTATTCTCAACAACAACAAAATAAAAGTAGAAGACAAAGATAAGCAACTATTGCAGTAAAACTCCATAGTGTCAACTATGTTTATTTATATCAGTGGTTTTATTAAGACAGTGTTTTCTGTTTTCTTTTAAATAATACCCAGTGTCTATAACTGGTCCGTCAGAGTAGGTGGTCTGTAAAGATCTTCTACACAGCCAACTTTTCTTCTGTTGACCTCTACAGTATTATTCACAGTTCAGTCAAAATGTTCAGTTATGTTTAAATTACATACTTCTACATGCTTCCCCCCCCCCCTCCTTTTCCCCCACCCGAACCTCGCAAAGAACACTTGGTAACAAAACAAATAAGAGATATTTAATGTCATTTTTTGTAATGCTTTGTTATGTAACATTATGGGGAGCCGCGGTAGCATAGTGGTTAATGCACTGGCTTCCTAGCTCAGTGGTCTATGGTTCCATCCCCAGATGAGGTGGGATATTTTTAGGCCGCAAACGGCTCTTGGGTCGACCCAGCCCCAACTGGGTACCAGAGCAACTATGGGAAGGTTAAGGCGGCCGGCGTGATGTTGACCACGTCACCCCTAGTGTGCCGATGGTCAAGAAAATATGGGCCTAACACCATATTCCCAATATGCCTCAATGGGCGTGTAACGGGATCCTTTACCTTTTTACCTATGTAACATTCACATATGTACCATATACACAAGGTTCTTTCACATTCTTTTGAGATATGTCTTTTAACAAGAGAAATATACAATGAATTAATTTTCAAAATTTATATTTATTACATAAAATAACTCAGTATCGTATTTAATTTCTTTATTTGATTTTTTCTTTTATATTTTGTAATGTTAAAACAAAAGGCAAAATATAGACATTGAAAACAAGAAAGAAAATAAGTTACGCGCCAGCATGAATCAAACTCGTTGGGATTGGTTAATGAGCAAGCACTCTAAACATGACAACACCCACGCTACTTATAATTATATCTATCAGGCTTGCGTGCCTCTGTTTAGAACGAGGGACAAGCGCTAATTATTACGAAACAATCGAAATTGTTTAAATTACAAGCCGCTACGCCACACCTTTATTTCACCAGGCATCTCGTAATTAATTGCAAACTGACAATTCACGCAATTTTACTGCTAAATAAAACCTGTCGTAATATGAGTGAAGTACACAGCTTGTTTGGGCTGTGAGTTAATCAAATTCAAAGAAAGTTCCATACAGGGAGATACAAGCAAATTACAGACAAATTATTTATATAAATTCTCATACATAAGAATATTATTTCACCTGAGATTACCGGTTTAATAGTACGTTTGAAACCTTAATACTGTAAACCACTGGTTCTGTATCGACAATTTGATGTCACCTAATCTTATTCTACTTTAATGTGATATATGATAGGAAACTCTATACAGAGCGATACAACAGGAGGCAATCTGATCAACAGAAGCAGTAACCCCTCGATCAAGTGTTTCGGTCCTTTAATCTCCTTTACACTCGGGGGTGGGGTGGGGGTGAGGGGGTGCGGGCGGGCCCACCTGGGTCATGACTCCCAAGTGTCTCCGCCTCGTGTACACACACACACACACACACACACACACACACACACATATATATATATATATCTGATCAGAGCATGTATATTCCCAGTAGCAACATACGGCTGCGAGACTTGGACACTCAATAAAACAGTTGCAAAAAAGATTACATCATTCGAAATGAAATGCTACAGAAGGATGTTGAGAATACCCTGGACAGAAAAAAAGACCAACAGAGAAGTACTGCACTCAATAACGTACAGGAACATTGGCTCCTAAATACCATCGCAATAAGAAAGCTGAAATTTTTCGGTCATATAAAAAGACATAATAGCCTGGAAAAAACAGTGATGGAAGGCACGGTCCCTGGAAAAAGGGGAAGGGGTCGACCTAGACGACGGTGGACCCAGGACATCACAGAGAGTCTGAACTTGTCTTTGGCTGATGCAGGTCGACTTGCCCAGAATCGTGATGCGTTCAGAGCAGCTGTAATGGAGACAATGTTCTGGAAAGAGTACGTCACATGATGATGATGATGATGATGATGATGATGATATATATATATATATATATATATATATATATATATATATATATATATATATATATGTGTGTGTGTGTGACGGACAATTTAGCGTCCCTGAAAGACTTGGATGACAGGGTATTTTTTCTCGCATAACATTAGAACCCGTGAACAGTGGCTGAAACCGTCATCAGCCTGAAACGTTTCCACGTTGGCTAATTAGATATATAGACTGTTATCGTACGTCCTGTTCAGAGAATCGCATTGACTTAAGGAGCAGTTTAAACCACCCCCACTGTTATCCCGGGAACAATTATAAGAAGTTATTTACTCACTTCGCCCGTCCCCCATAGCTAGCGGGGCGTCGCAGGAAGATCACTCCTGTCTCTAGAGCGATTCTGGGCAGTTTTTTCATTACCTGGGACAGAAGCCTGCCCAAATAGGGGGCGTTGCCTAAATCAAACGAGTTTAGCGGCTAACCTCAAAGACACTGAGGATGTCTGGAAGTCCCCTGCTGCTGAGATGACACGGCAATGTGAACCAGAGTAGACGAGGCAAGCCTTCTCGGAAGACTTCGCACCTCTGTGTCAATCGGCAAACTTGCCCGAAAGACTGAGGAACGGGATAACCCCGAGCGACCAGGAAATGGAGTAACAAGCCATGTCGAGCGGTGTAGGAATCTCATTTTCTGCTCGAGATGAAAAGAGGTGCGAAAATTTCTCATGTCCAACTCATCTTCATTTAATTTTCATATATATAGAACCCTGTAGAAGGCCATGTTATCACTCGTTGCCAGACATTTTAAAACCCACTAGCTTATAGTTTAAATCCTGCTAAAATTCCCTCTGGATTTCTTGGCTATACTGGAGTGTAGTATTCTGTGCTAAACGGTATAATATACTTGTTCTAAAGTGATCAGTGGTCTAGTTCATTCATGTTATTTCACTGGATTTTGTGTTGAGTTAAATCTATTAATTTAAACCTATCTCGGGGGCCGCGCTAGCGTAGTGGTTACAACACCGCTCTGGCGACCGGGTGATACAGGATCAAACCCGGGCGACGGCATTTGAGGATTTTTCGTTGACCGGGATTTGGACTGGATTAACTCGAGACCTGGCGAGGACATTTGAAGGAGTGTCGTCGACCAGGGACTGGCGGCTCCTGAGCCGACCCAGCTCTAATGGGTACCTCCGAAATCGGAGAGTATTTGCCTGAATGGCGAGGGACACCTGTCTATGTACAAGAAACAAAGGGATACTCGCGTAAAATCAATGTCAGGTTAAAATATTAATAATAACCTGAGATTTCGTCTCGAGTATTAGCGGGCGTACGAAAAAAAAAAAAAAAAAAAAAAAAAAAAACCTATCTCAAAAGTTTCCAGTTGTAGAATTAATGATATATCTATTATAGTATTTCCAAAAATAATAGATGCTTAAAATGATTAAATTAACTTTAAAGTTGCGAAGGAATTTCTAACTAACTAATTGAGTTAAGTTCTAGATATATATGTGTGTTTTATCACTAGAACTCGCGAAGTGTTTTCTTAAATACATAATTAAATCCGCGAGTGCATATAATAGTCTTAACGTTAAATTTATTGCATTTTAGAATGTTATTGGATTTTTCGATATGAATTACATGTTTTCTATTTTTCATATAGAGTGATCCCTTTTGCATCCCAGCAAATCTAATCTAAGCAAAGCAAAGTATAAACAGTGTGTAGAGTCTCCCTGACTCAGAACTTGTTGAGACTGTGTAAATTTTTAATCTTTGAGGCGATTCTATGTTTGGAATTCCGCTATCTAACTTATAGCAAAGAAAGCACACCCAAAGACAAATTTAACACACCATCAAGCAAATTAAGTTGTAACGGGAAGAAGAACACTGGCCCGAGCTTTTGTTAGTTTACTAATACAGAGAGAGAATACATATTTACCTGAACAGTGATGTGACTAGTTTTCTCCCTGGACTTAAACCATACCTCACGGAAAAAATGTATCAGCACGCGTAAGAATTTTTATTATCAGCGGCAAAGTCAAATAGACCACACCATCCTCACCCCGGTATCAGAGACCGTGCCGTCCCATAGAAACTGTTATTAAGAAAAGAGACACAAATACAGATTCATTTACCAGCGATTACGGGATCCTTTTTATGTGCTGACCGCCTACCCGCTAATCTGGGGCTGGAACTTGAACTAACACTCATACATTTAGTTTGAGGTGTAATTGCTGTTGTGTTATTCTATGGAGTGTCAGATTATTTCACAATCGGTAAGTGTGAGCAAGATGAGTGAAGGCCTTTACTAGCGCGCATGAATGAAAGAGATATATAGTTGCTAAATTCATCAATTGCCTTACTTGATAATTAGCATATTTGTCTATATTCCTTGTATTGTTTCCTTTAAGGGGGATTTCCTTTTTGTGAACTCTGTTTATACACCCCCCCCCCCCCCGGCTTTTTTTTTTTACTTGCTTAGTAAAGGGAAAAACATTTGGAGAATAATAGGACTTATTCCATCACCTACCCCTATTATTGTTAACCTCTTGTATCAGAGTACATTAATTTACCGTTGGGATAAAATTAACTATCTATCTGATAAATTACCTATCTTTGGACTGGGTTTATCTCTGTCTATTTTCAGGAGGAAAGGGCGTAGTTGATACCAATCTTCATAACCCCCCCCCCCCCCCCCCCCCCCCTTCCACCTGGTCATTTGTAATTTCTATACCTATGATATATTTTGTTTGTAAACATATGATATATGTTGTAACTGATTCTTTACTGTTAAATAAACACGTAAAACTTATCTAGTACTGTGTTGAAAGACCAAGGCCCAAATTCCCCTATCTGTTTAATATAGTTTGTATTCACGTGCGTCTGTGTGTGAGCACAGGTGTGTGTCTGGAAACTGGCAAATAATTGTTTGACCAGGAGAGTTGAAGAGAAGATTGAGAGGAACGATTTGTCGTAAATAAGTCTGTCTTTACTCTCCCCAGCGCTCAGTGAAGCAACTATTTACTCTATAACCATTTCTATCACTAAGATTTTCACCACCAGTCTACACTCTAAATAGGACCACTATTTCCAAGACTCTTTTCTCTCAAAATAAATTTACGACAATATATATATCTTCTTCTTCTTCTTTGATCCTTAGCTTCCGACCGTCAAAGCAGTCAGTGGCCATCACGCCTAGTGGTGTCTTGTAGGGCAACAACAAATTGATTCCACTTTGCTCGGTCGGTGGCCATCCTTCGTACAGTGCCCCAACTGTAGTTCATTCTTTGCATCTCAGCCTCCACAGTCCACCGCCAGGTTGTTTTTGGTCGGCCTCTCTTTTGTTTTCCTTCAGGGGTCCAAAGCATAGCTGTTCTTGTGATGGCATCGGGGTCTCTTCTGAGGACATGACCAATCCAGCTCCAGCGTCTGCCAGCTATGATGGTGTGCATGTCCTCTTGCTTGCTACGAGTAAGCAGATCTTGGTTAGTGATGGTATTCGGCCAAAAGATTCGGCGAATTTTTCTTAGGCATGTTGTGTGAAAAGAGGACAATTTCGACATTTCCTTCTCTGTAACTCTCCAGCATTCCGCACCATAGAGAAGCACAGAAAGCACACTGCTCTGATATAATCTTAATTTTGTGCTTGTGCTGTATTGGGAGGACTTCCAGATGTTGTTTAGGCTAAAGAAGGCTGTTCTTGCCTTATTCATTCTGATGTTGATGTCTTTGCCTGCCCCACCGTCTGGTGTTACTATGCTTCCTAGGTATGTGAAGGTATCTGTCTGTACCAATGGCTGATTCCTAACTGATATGGGCTCAGGGTTGCTCACATTGAGCGTCATGACCTCAGACTTCTTTAAATTGATGTTCAAGCCCACCTGCTGTCTAAACTTATTGAGTCTATCCGATATATATATATATATATATATATATATATATATATATATATATATATATATATACATATATCTATATATATATATATATATATATATATATATATATATATACATATTTTTTTTTTTTTAATTACAAATTTTCTAGTCCTCTTGTATGGATTTTGTTTCACTTGAACTTCCACAATGATTTTAGAATTTTGAAACATAATAATAGAACAACACGAGCTAGGGAGAATTTTCTTTCATCCAGTACTTACTGTAGATAGAACATTTACAAAATTAAAAGTAATTTCTTGTAAAATCAGGCTTTGTAGCGAGAATGTTATTTCACTTAGAGCTAACTAGATTATTAGAATGTTTAATTGTTTAATTATAGAAATACAGTCTCTTAAACGATACATTGATTCACACAGAAACTTTGTCAGACCTTCGAACATTTAAAAGTGCAAATATACATGTGTACAATATTCGCCAAACAATCGATCTTTGTATATCTACTTTTCAATCATGTATATGAATTTATATTTATTATACTGGATTTTACAGAACTATTTACTTTTCTGTATGAGATAAATATTTTTGTTTGCAAATTCTTTCTGGCTCATTTATTACTAATGTATATTTACACTTTTTAAAGTGGAATTATTGACATACAATTATGTCCTGTATGTTGTCCGTATATAAAATTGTCCCCCCAAAAATGTCTATTTTACAATACAGACCGCTTGGTTTTTGTTTTATATTTGGACATGCGCCCCAATATAACCGACGGACCTTGTATCTAGTTTGAACAGAGCCCGCCTCGCCAAAGCAAGTCAAAATTTATGATGGCTGTCATGAAATACATCAGGAAAACAAAATCTGTTGAAATAAATAAAGGCAGAATAATAGACACATTGGGACACGTAAACGGAAATCTGAGGATGTTTCTTCTCCTGTACGTACAGGGGCTCATGACGATGACGTCTCTCTACAATGTCCTGCCTCCAGCACTGTTTATCATTATAAATTTGTCATCAATTCTATTGTTGTCTTCTTTCCGTGCAACGTTGTCAAACTGTCCAGCATGTTCTCTCGTTGCCGTCCTCCATCTCTCTTTTCTTACAATCTTTCCTGTTTTCTGAATATATTCCATATTTCTTCTTCTCATAACAAACCAACTAAAGTCGACTTTCTTCCTGGGCGCATTTCCCACGTGTCAATCTGAAGCACATTAAAAAATATATACTAGAAATTTCTTTTTAAAAACTCAAAACAGCTGAATAACAACATGAGTAGGGTGACCAGCTGTCCTCTTCCCTCGGCTTTGTCCTCTTCTTACACGCTTTTATTTAACTTCACTTGTATGTCACTTTCGTGTTACTTTCATGTCACTTTCAAATCTTGCATTCGATTTTTCAATCCCTTCCAGATGAGCAATATCTCTGAAACTTGGCATAGTTGTGTATTCCCGATGACAATACATTAATCAGTCAATTATTTAATATTGTAATTATGGGTGCCGCAGTGGCGCTGTGGTTAATGCACTGGCTTCCTAGCTCGGTGGTCCATGGTTCGATCCCTAGTTGAGGTGGGATGTTTTAGACCGCAACCGGCTCCTGGGTCGACCCAGTCTAACGAATTGGGTACCAGAGAAACTGTGGGAAGGTTAAGGCGGTCGGCGTGATGCTGACCATATCACCCCTAGTGTGCCGATGGTCAAGAAAATATGGGCCTAACACCATATTCCTAATATGTCTCAATGGGCGTGTAACGGGATCCATTACCTTTTTTTTAATTAGGACATAATGAGTAATTAAAGTTTTTCGTAAAGACATGTAAACAAATCCGGGGCCATAATCAAGTTAATTAAGAATTCAAGAGTACGTGGTGTGCTTTATTTTTGTGTATACGTAAAACAGGGCAGTACTCAAACAAGTGTCTAGCTAAATCAAGGGAAACAATCCAAATTATAAAATTACGAATCAAAGAAAAGTCGAGTTCTATCTCTAGATGGCCTTCAAATTGAAGATATTGATTGCACCAAATTAACAGGCACAAAGACATTTAATATTGGCGATCTAAAACAAATGAATCGCTTAATAAATTTTAGACCAGTGTCAAGAGAGGTTACTATAGTTTTTAGATGAACGATATCCTGGACACAAAGTTGTATCAAGTGATACCAGGATAGTGCCAGATAATAGACTGGTCTTTTAAGAAATACCCCCTTCTCTGAAAAGAGTAAGTGTGTATTGACATCAAAAGACAGATCAAGCTGTATAAGTTCTTAGATATGATGATACTGTATTATCCTAGGTTCCTAAATGCTCCTCTCAAGATCCTCCTCTGTTAACAGTGTTATGGCTCTGCTAGGGGAATTAAACTAAACTATTAACCAACAGGAACTGTAATTTAACTTAAATATATCATGTAAATCTGTTGGTATAATTTACAATTTATTTTGAACAAGTTTTCTTTTTTTGTTTGAAATTTTCACTGAACTCAAAATTGATTGAGAAAGAACATTAATAAAAATCACTCGTCAAATATTTACAACTATCTAAAGTCTGTAAATTTCTAAGGACAGTCTTCCTCTCCTGGCTGAACTTAATCTTGTTGTAGACTGTCTTTAGTTAGGATCAATAAGAATTCTTCACAGTTAATATGAAATATAGTCAATCACTTATTTATGAATTTCCCTATCTAGATGCACTGACTTTTTACCATACTGTCTTATTTTTATTATTATTTACACACTGGTCAGTAAGGCCACTTATCTTCACTTCTCGTCGGCGTTTTTCACAATACTGCTCTGGAAAGAAACTGTCAGACGTGATTCTTCCAGGCATCAAGGTAACTATGTTGCTGTCCCTCTAGACTTATAGGCTCTTGCATCACTAGCTCCTTCAGTTGAGTCTGGCTCCTTAAAGGTACACGTTGGTTACAGGATGTAACCTGAAATATAATTGGTTAACTACTGTACTGTCTATCTCTATCTCTCTACCACAGATGTAGGGGATAAGAGACAGTTTCAGACAATGTGCAGGTAGAAGCACAAGGCATAATAAATCAGCAATAACACAATTTATTTTACTGTGAATACAATCTTTCCCAATTCCTTGGTTACAGCTATCTGTCCATGATTCGCCTCCATACGGTTATTAGGCCTTGTGGAAAACACTAT
This sequence comes from Oreohelix idahoensis, assembly GCA_024509875.1. Lineage (NCBI taxonomy): Eukaryota > Metazoa > Mollusca > Gastropoda > Stylommatophora > Oreohelicidae > Oreohelix > Oreohelix idahoensis. The sequence continues at coordinate 1,577,722 of JAMPIV010000581.1, forward strand.
GAAATACCTTAATCAATACAGTAATTCAATTCATCTTTTCCTTCGTTCCTTGTGTGTGGTCCATTTCTTCCAAAAATAATTCTTTAAAACTTTTCTAAAACTACTAACACATTTTCATGTTTCATTCACTTCCATTTTATTTGATTAAACATAGGCTTGGATTCCTTCCAATAATTACACAGTGATTCGAAACACAATTATCAACTTTCTAAGGCACATTCTGAGTAATTATTACAGTATATATATATATATATATATATATATATATATATATATATATATATATATATATATATATATATATATATATATATATATATATATATATATATATATATATATATGTAAATACATTCTCGCTTACCCTCAGTAATATACAGACGAGCTCACAATGGTCATACAGTCTGCCCACATCTGCAGTTGGCAATGGAAGCTTGTGACAATAACATCTGCTCTAGTCTGCAAGTTTAAATTTTGCGCGAGTGTCCTAGAGTGTCCGTACGTTCCTCCTTATATAGGTCACAGGCGTACCCATCGGAAGGCAATGACGTCACAGCATTTTAGCTTCTCAAAACCGTGTAATGTTAGACAAAGTATGCATGTATGGAAAATCTTAAATAATTCTAGTTTGCTTATTTCCCAACGGATTTCCTCCATCTTGGTCTGATTGAAATTCTATGATTATTCTTTATCTAGTTCGATGACTATCGTTTTCCTAGCTTTGTCCGCCATTTCACTGGAGCAGCCTAAACAGCGGTTTTCACTTCTAAGTTCATGTAATGCTGCATCCAACTCAGAATTACCTCGGCATTATAACACTCCTAGTGAAAGTCTAGTCATCTATTTACAGATAAAGATCTCTAATATTGAATTGTGTACATCATCCATGAGGTACTCTGTCCTTAAGCACACACTGCCTGTCCACACTTTCCTTGGTTACACAGATTTGCAGTCCACCATATTGAATGCCTAACATATTGTAAAAATTTCGTGAATGAGATGCTTTCCCATTGGCTGACCTATATCCTGAATTTGTGTACGGCGTCTCGTTTTCGAATGAGGCCAAGAAATGATTCAGAAATTTCATCACAACCAAATTTACAATAAGTAAAAATATTGTTTATGTTTTAGAATGTCATCATTTTTCTAACACTAAAAAGAATAAAATAAAAAAAAATATAAAATAAAAATATTTTTAACACAAGCTTTTAATGCACTAAAAGCCCAAAAATAATTTTCCAAGGAGTTTATAGCATGCAGTCACAAAATGTAACATCAGATTGACAAAAGGCGTGGTCCGCTGATTCTGCATGAAATTAATCTTCTGCTTTATACTTCATTAGACACTTATGTATAAAATATAAGATAAGCGCTTAAGTGCCCCACGCTATTTGTCAATTTAATGTTACATTTTTACTGCAAGCTATAAACGCCTTGAAAAATTATTTTTGGATTTCTAGTGCTTCAAAAGCGTGCGTTTAAAACATTTTTTAATTTTTTTTTATTCACCTGAAAATTGAGGGTTCGGGCAGTTTTTTTTTTTTTTAAAGTGCATTTTGTTCGTTTTTTTCGGATATTGAACATGACTTAGATAAGACCTATCTTATGCAAGTACATAATAAACAAATTGAAAGAAATGTCATCCAGTTCTTCTAAACTGTGTTCATTCTGCGACAGACATTTATAAGCAGCACGTGCGTCAATCTTTGCCCTTAACATTTACGAATACGCTTGTTTAAAACCTAGGATACGGACGACAAATTGTGTGACACGTTTCATGATGAAAACAAATGCCTGCACATCCGTTGTTTAGAAGACTTAGGATATCGGTGAAACCATTAGAAGACCACACATTTTTCATCTATGACCTTACACGGAAAATCAACATGGGAAGATGTTCGAGCTTCTGGAAAATATTTAATTTATAAAGAAGCAACATTCAAAGATACATGTGCTCTGATCAACTTAGTTATTCGACAACAATTGTTGAAAATAACACTAATTTATTAGTCATCATGCTACCAGAATCCTCGTCATCCACCCACGAGGGAAAGTGTAATTGATAATAATCAGTCTTCCTATTGTCTTTATGGCTCTTTTCTTGAGTACAAAGCTCTTATCTCGCCATCTCTGGCGAAAGCCCACCAGTGAACTGGTCAAACTCTAGAAATAAAAGGGCCACTGAAGAATGTCGTGCCCATGACTCTTCCTATTGCGGCAGTTGAAGTGTCAACGTATGCAATATACCCCCAGTCTACTTTTGGGTGACACGTTTCAACATATGATAAACCTTCCGTAACTCAGGAGCAACGTCAGGTACCCAGTTATAGCTGCGTATGTTTTGAACCAGGCAACTTAACCGCGAGAGGTCAGCGTTCTAACCACTCTGCCAATCAGGCACTCCTGTTGTATGACTATGTTTTCTTCTTCTTTGATCCGTAGCCGCCGACTGTCAAAGCAGTCAGTGGCCATCACACCTGGTGGCGTCTTGTAGGGCAGAAACAAATTGCTTCCACTGTGTTCCGTCGGCGGCCATCCTTCGTACAGTGCCCCAGCGCTAGTTCATTCTTTGCATCTCGGCCTCCACAGTTCTCCGCAAAGTTGTTTTTTGTCGGCCTCTCTTTCGCTGTCCTTCTGGGAACCCATAGCATAGCTGTTCTTGTGACGGCATCAGGGTCTTTTCTGAGGACGCGACCAACCGAACTCAGCGTCTGCTAGCTTTGATGGTGTTTATTGCCCTCTTGGGTACTCCGAGTAAGTAGTTCTTGGTTAGTGATAGCATTCGGCCAAAAGATCTGGAGCATTTTCCTTTGGCAGATTGTGTGAAGGAAGACAGTTTCGACATTTTCTTCTCTGTTGCTCTCCACCATTCCGCAGCATAGAGAAGCTCAGAAAGTACACAGCTCTCATATAATCTTAATTTGGTGTTTATTTTGTACTGGGAAGACTTCCAGATGGTGTTTAGACTAGCAAAGGCTGTTCTCGCTTTATTCATTCTGTTCTTGATGTCTTTGCTTGTTCCACCGTCTAGTGTTACTATGCATCCTAGGTATGTAAATGTGTCCATCTGTTCCAGCTTTTGGTTCCTTATTGTTGTCGTAGATTTTTTATAGGGGGATTAAGACATAGATTAGTCCCTTCTGAACAGAACTAGAACCGGTGATGACTCAGTGAGAGATAAGAAAAGAAATATATTTTCACGTGTGAGATGGTAAAAAAAAGGTAAAATCTGTCCCTGGACTCGAGAAAATTCTCTAGTTCAGCCTATCTCTACCACAGAACTTTGTTAGTCAGACAGTCTACCAATATATATATATATATATATATATATATATATATATATATATATATATATATATATATATATATATATATATATATATATATATATATATATATATATATATATAAACCACTCACATACACACACACACACATAAGTGACGACAGTTAGACGCACACACGTGAAAAAACTATATCAATGGAATAGGGACATTTTTGGGACGAGCTGAACAACAGCTGTAAATAAGTTTATGTAAATTTTATTTACCATAAAGAAACTCCTGTTGCGTGAGAAATTCTCGCAACATCGTTTTATTACAATATATATTTTATAACGCAAGGGCAACAACTGCTTGAAATTTATAGTCACTTTTCTCGGTAAGCAGTTGTCTCCTCGCGTTGGTATTGAATGCAGTTAAGTTTGCTATGCTAGGCCGTTTTCTCAGAAAACGGTTGGCAACCTGTTGGGTTATCCTTTTAAGGTAATCATTCTTACGCTGGTTCGTAGTAAAGGTCCTTGCGTCTTAAGTTCTGAGCTGTGGTCATTTTGCGCTGGACTGCGCATGACTGGTCTTGCTTCTTGGTCGATCGATTTCCGCCCACCAGTCAGTGAGCGATTTTGAATAGCTAGAAAGATGCCTCGCTGAGAGGGGATCTCCGCTATTTTTTTGTTCTGTCAGGAATGTGAAGTCCTCTTAATGGATATTTCGTTTATTCGAGATAATACCTCTAGTGTATTTCCACATGCCGGGAGGCGTAATATTTCTGTGTATTTCCTGAAGGCAAGGTAAATTAACTTTTCATTAACTCTATCGATTTTTGGTCGTGAGCGATTTTTGATTCATAGCCTGTCTTCGAAAGTCGTCGTCACGAGATGTTTTCCCAGCTCACATGTCGCTGTATTGTACTGCATCGGTTGATGCATGTCCCAAGGACCATTACTTGCTACTTTGTTACATGAACTAGGTTTGGAAAACCTTTGTTATCTAGAGGATATTTTTGAGGACATTATTTATACTTCGGCAGACGTGTCTGTCTTGCTGAAGTCAGATTAAGGAGAGTGAACTGATCTCATACATCTGGTTATCTTCTGGCTAAGATAGAAAGGGATGGAGAATTTTCCCGACTACATTTACAGCCTTATAATGTATTGACATGCCTGTGAATCACCTTTATTATGATGCTGTCTACCGTCCATTGCTATACTGACATTGTTGCTGTGATAATGACTGTCTGATGTACCTACATATTCGCGTATACATTTTGTCACTGTGGCGTCCACAATAAATGATACAGAAAAACGTCACTAGCTGTTACAAGCATCATTGACTTTATACGTCGTGAGTTAACTGACGTCTTTGTATGGATTGCCCTGTTTTTGTATGATCATTGTTTGTCTGAACACATCTGCACACTTCACAAAACCAGACCACGGGCACCATCACTCAACCCATGGTGCACGCGTCATTTGGCGGCCAATTACTCAATCATAATATAAATTGGGCGTCATCATTTGGTGGCCATAAGCTGGTTTGATCTGGTACCAGCAAACACGGGGTCCCTTACCCACTTCATTTTCAACAAGAATTCATCAGCATCCTTCAAGAAATTAACATTCTTCAAGACAGTCAACATCTTCAAAATTTTCAAAGTACTCGGCGTTGCCCGGTAAAAGTCAAAATTTCAATTTTTGACTGAAACAGAAATTTGACAGTACCCGGCGTTGTTACATGTTGCCGGATAACTCGGACTGCTGTTATCTTTTACGCAAGTCAAGCAAGTTGCTGCTGTCAAGGTTCCAGTGCTGTCGTTTTTTGTGAAGGTCAAGTGCCGGTTGAAACGGGTTGTTTTCTGAAGAAGGCCAAGTACCGATTTCCATCAACTTACTTTTGGATTAGAAGGTCAAGTGCCGAAACAACTCAACACACAGTATTTCAGAAGCTCTTGTACCATCGTGTTAGCAGTGGAAGCAGTTCAGATGTGCCATCATCGTTGGAGCTTCGCTCTTTAGGACGTTGATTGACATCCGTTTTTTCTGCTGTTCTACGATTGGAAGCCTATAAGTTAAGTGGCCTGTTTGTATGTAAACTGTGCCCTTATACTTCTGCTGAGTCTTCTGTGTATCATCTCATTCTATATGTTATATGTTATTCGTATATTTATATGTTTATATTTCAGCGGGTTCTCGGTTGGGTGGTGTCTCCGTTAGATTATGCCACGTCATAGAGGTCGTCTATTGTGAGCGTTTTCTGTAGGGTTAGCAAATTTCCGATACTGGAATTTGCTAAGCGACTTCTGTTGCTATTTATGTTAGCTGTGATGACATGTTTTAATATTGTTTTCGTTATTATTTCGCATTCTTTAGTTTTGTTTTGATTTGTTTGTATTTGTTAGCCTACTCTTGTCTATAATTTAGTTTCATACAACATTTTTGTTTATACACTGTGGTGTCATGTATTTTGTTTAATTCTATCGCAGATATCGTCACATTTTTTGTGATATTTCATTAATTTCTGCTTTATTTTTAGTTGATTTCTGCGAACGTTTTTGTATTGTTGCTGATCTTTGTTATTGTTTACATTGTTATTGTTTACATTGTTTGCATTGTTTACATTTTCAATGTTTACATTCTGCATGTGTTTACATAGTCATTGTTTACAGTTATAGTAATTAGTTAATGGGCTATGCTAATGCACTGTTACTACTACACTGATGATAAATGAATGATGAATAGTGTCGTGCACTATTGAATGAGAAGTGCACTTATGATCAAGAATTGAGTGTTGATATTTCATATACAAGTTCTTTGATTGGAGACTTGTTTCCCACAGAGACTGGGATAATATAATGTGATGTGAATATACAAGTGCTTAATTAAGACTTGTTACACTTAGGTTTGAAATAAATTAGTTAATTATTTCAGGTTTTGGACTCATATTATTAGACAACATGTCTACATTTGAGCACTTTATTGAGCAGGGTAAATTGCTTGGGAAGACTGGTGATAAGTTAGAAGAATTTGCAACTGCTCGATATGATAAAGCAATGGAAGCTGAACAAAAGAAACTGCAGATGCAGGTGGATGAAAAAAGATTCCAAATGGAAATGGAAAAACAAAAAAGGGAATCAGAAGCTGAGGAAAGAAAACTCCAGCTAGAGGCTGAAAATAAAAGACTTGAAAAAGAAGCTGAGAATAAAAGACTTGAAAAAGAGGCTGAGAATAAAAGACTTGAGAAAGAAGCTGAAAGACTTCAAATAGAGGCTCAGGCTGAGGAAAGAAGATTACAGAGAGAGTCTGATGAGAGGAAAGAGAAAGCAAAAATGGAACATGAAGAAAAGGTCTTAGCTTTAGAGTTGGAAAAATTGAAATTGATGAACATGAGTAATGGTAATGATTCAAACAAGGGTTCATCTTCTGGTAAGGCTAATAATGATACTTTTAAGATTAAGTTACCAACATTTAGTCCTTCCAGTGATGACATAATGTTCTATCTGGACAGATTTGAACAAGCATGTACAGCTCATAACATAGACAAAGCAAAATATGTTTATCAGTTATCAGGGATACTGACAGGTAAAGCTCTAAGTATATTAAATATGGTGGATGAACCTGACAAGAACAATTATGAGGTTGTCAGGGCCGCTTTGTTAAAGAAATATCAGCTTAACGAAGACGGCTATCGTCTACAATTTAAAAACATGTTACCTGAAAATGGAGTTGAATTCTCCGAGTTTATTGCAAGAATACGCATTACTTTCTCACGATGGGTTGAACTATCTAAGACGGAAAAAACTTATGAAGGACTTATGGACTTAATACTTAGAGACAAAGTCATGTCGTCTGTCAATGAGTCTTTCCTTGCTTTCCTTCATGAACGTAAACCTAAAACAATAAAAGAAATGGAAGATTTCTGTTGCCAATACGTAACTGCGCACCCACACATAACCATGGGTAACTCTAAGGTGAAAGAAGGTTTACCAGTTGCTTCGGCAGCTCCGTATGGTCAAAACTTTGCTCGTAGATCCCAACAAAATTTTGATAGAAAGGGCAGCGGTAATTTCTGTCAAAATCATGGAAATCAATTTCATGGTGATTCTTCTTCGAAGAATTGGAGACAACCTGATAGTACTCGTTACTATCACCCTAATAATTATAGGCATTTCAAAAGAGGATATGGTAATAGAGGTTATTCCTGCCGAAGACCTCAAAACCAAACAAATAGATGTTCGCATCAATGTGAACATGATAGTAATCGTGGAAACTGGAATTCGAACCAGGATAACAATTACAATAGAGACAATAATAACTGCAGAGATAATAATAACTCTGATAACTTCAGAGGTAATAATAGTCGGGGTAGATCTCAACACAAAAAAAAGAGATATCAGCAGGCTAATGCTGTACAACAGGAAACTGAGGGAGCCTGTAATCATGTTGTTGATAATAAAAACTTTGACGCTGTCACTGGTTCTGCTTTTGACTTTGAGAGAGCAAACAAATGCCCCCAATGCAGTACTTTATTCGAACCGGGTACCATAACTACTTTGAGTTGTGGTCACCCACTTCCCGCTCTTCCTGCTGCTGTTGCGCATGACGGGAGGGGTTCTTTAATCCTACATAAGGGTCTTGTTAATGATACTCCGGTCTCACTACTTTTCGATTCCGGATGCACCACTATTGGTGTTAGACAATCGCTTGTAGATCCATCTTGTGCTACAGGAAGGGTTATTAAATGTGTCACATTTGGCGGCACTCTAGAAAAATATCCTACTGCTGTAATTCGCATTGCCACTCCTTTCTTTACTGGAGATGTGCATGCTTGTCTCTTACCTAATCCTATTGCGGACCTTATTATTGGTCGTATTCACGGAGTTAGGGAGTGTACCCCACAGCAGATTGCTGCTTGGGAAGATAATAACATGCAAGCTACAAATGCAGTAGTTACAAGAGCACAAGCTCTACAAACACCCGAAACTTCACTGAATAGTGATAATGAAGTTGATAGCCAAGATAGTCACTTAGTAATCACTCGTGACTCTTTCATAAAATTGCAAGAAGAAGATCCTTCTTTAAAAAAATTCTTCGTTCTTGCGAAGAAAGGTGATCCGAATCAGGATACAAATAGAAAATCTTGGATTGCAATGAGAAACGGCGTACTTGTACGTATGGTACAAGATTCGACTACGTCGGCACATTCGCAAATTCTTGTTCCCAAGAGCATGAGAGTGCAAATATTACAACATGCTCATGACTCGCAATGTGCTGGACATATGGGTTTTTCCCGTACGAAGTCGAGAGTCCTTGCGGCTTTCTTTTGGCCTTTTGTCAATAAGGACATTCGTATTTACTGCCGATCATGCAAGGTATGTCAGGAGGTCAAATCTAGAGGACCACGACATGCTGCGCCTTTCCAGGCTGCTGACATTCCTATTCGGCCGTTTCAGAAAATGGCCATAGATATTATTGGCCCTTTTAAGGTCAAGTCGGCCAGAGGACATCAGTTTATCCTTACATGTGTCGATATGTGCACACGTTGGCCAGAGGCTATTCCTCTTAAGAGCATATCTACTACAGATATCGCAGATGCTCTTTGGTTGATATTTTCTCGCTTGGGGTTCCCCAGAGAAATATTGTCAGACCATGGCACTCAACTCATATCTGACACTATGTCACAGGTAATGTCTACCTTACATATTGAACGATCTCTCAGTAGTATCTACCATCCTATGTCTAATGGGTTAGTTGAGCGTCTGAATAGAACGCTCAAGACTTTGCTTGGTAAGATAACTGAAGATCATCCTCAAGATTGGGACAGGGTTTTACCCGCGGCTCTCTTTGCCTATAGAGAAGTCCCTAATGAACACACAGGATTTTCTCCCTTCGAACTTGTCTTTGGCGCGCGTCCACGCGGCCCTATGTCTTTATTACACGATCTCATCACTGCCGATGATATTAGCGATGAAACTCAATCCTCATATGAGTATGTCATTGCTCTTAGACAAAAGATCATTGAGGCATGTAAGCTAGCAACTGCTTCATCAGAAATTGCTAAAGAGAAGGCAAGGCAGTTTGCTAACAAGAATAGATGTCTACGACAACTTTGTCCAGGTGACAAAGCATTCGTCCTACTCCCCAGTAGGGAAAATAGACTTCTTATTGCATGGAAAGGTCCGTATGCAATAGTCTCTCGGATTTCCGATGTTGACTATGTGGTCGATATTGATGGAAAGCATAAAACTTTCCACATAAACATGCTTTCGGAATTTCACGAACGTCCGGACTATTTGCTGCCTATTTTCCAGGCAACGGATGATGCTCCTGCACCTCACGGTCATTATTCATCCCTGTCTGTCATACAGGATGAGGAAGCTACCTTCTCTGATGTCAACCTTCCCCTTCCAGTGGTTCCATTACATTCCACGGAATCTTGGAAAAACGTTTCTGTTTCTCCTAATCTTTCTGGTGACGAACATCGACAAGTCTCGTCGATGTTACAAACATTTCAGGATGTTCTCACTGACATTCCTGGACACACAGATGTCATAGAACATGACATAATTCTTACCGACAATAATCCAATTAGGGTTAGGCCGTATCCTATTCCTATACACTTTCAGTCGCAAGTGGAAAAGGAATTGGATGAAATGATTCAATTAAATATAATTGAACCATCGACTTCACCATATTCTTCTTCCATGGTTATTGTCCGGAAGAAGGATAAGAACATACGAATTTGCGTTGATTATCGCAAATTGAATCAGGTCACAAAGTTCGATGCTGAACCGATGCCTTTGTTAGAAGATCTACTGATTAGACTTTCTAATTCTAGATTCTTCACTAAACTTGACTTGTCTAAAGGTTATTGGCAAGTGCCTTTAGCAGAGCATGCCAAACCTCTTACTGCTTTTTCTACACCTAGGGGTCTATTTCAATGGAATGTTATGCCTTTTGGTCTCATGAACGCCCCTGCCACTTTCGTTCGCATGATGCGTCGAATTCTGTCACATCGTTCGGATGTCATCGCATACTTAGATGACATCTGTCTCTTCAGTGATACCTGGGAAGATCACTATTTAGGGTTATATGACTTACTGTCCACTCTACGTGAGAATAATTTGACAGCAAAACCTTCTAAAGCTTTTGTTGGTTTTGGTGAAATCTCTTTCCTGGGTCATCGTGTTGGTCATGGTCTCTTGAAGACAGAAGACCACAATACTTCCAAAATACTGAACATCTCTGTTCCTAAAACGAAGAAACAAGTTAGGAGTCTCTTAGGTTTAATTCAATTTTATGGGAGATTTATTCCAAATTTATCTTCGATCATGGCACCTCTCTCAACATTGTTGAAGAAAGGTTCGCCTAATCTGGTCCGTTGGTCTGAAGAATGCCAATCTTCACTAGACCAAATCAAGAATATATTTTCTTCTCCTCCCATCTTAAGATTACCTACTCTTGATAGGACTTTTGTTCTTCGGAGTGATGCTTCATCCACTGGGATTGGAGCAGCACTGATGCAAGAATATGCAAATACTCTGCATCCTGTTATGTACATTTCTAGAAAACTAAATGCGGCAGAGAGGAACTACTCGGTTTTAGACCGTGAGTTGTTAGCGATGGTTTGGTCAATTCTAAAACTACAAAGATTCCTCCTGGGCGCACATTTCATTCTAGAGACTGATCAGAAAGCTCTTACAGCTATTCAGACTAAGAATTTGAAGAGTTCGAGATCCACTCGATATGCTATAGCTCTTCAACCTTTTCACTTCACGGTACGAGCTATCCGTGGTGCGGATAATGTGATGGCTGACATTTTGTCTAGATGCCCACATGACTCCAACTAATACTTCTGTCCTATATTTCCATATATTACAGAGTCATAACACACCTATATTTCTACAATAGATTAGCACATCTGTACTTACTTTATATGTACACACTATCGTGCTTTGTTGTCATCTTCTTCTGTTCGTTTTTTAAGATGATAGAGGAGGACTGAGTAGTTAATATAAGGGGCCGTTAGTTTACTAAACAGCCACAATTATTAATAATGTATTGTACCTTATGAAGCATATTAGTTATTAATTAGCATTATATTGCTTGTACTTTCTCAGAATGTCATTGTTGAGCTGAGGACTTACCTTACTAGTATCAAGCATGACGAGTTCTAGATTGTGTACTTACCCTCGGAATACCAGAGCATATGTCCTGGATCGTCATGTAGTTTAACTTTACTATGTACTTATGTCATTACATGTCAAAGAATGTACTATTTAAATTTTCCTATCAGATTTGTACATCCATTTTTAAAGACAATATTAGAGTATGCTGTTTAATGATGATTATGGTAACTTGCATACGTATATTGTGTTTACATGCTAACGTGATGTGTGTTGGTGACACCTCCCCGATGTGAATATTTTTTGAGACATATTTATTTTTCTGTTGAGGTATATCCTCACCAGACACTCTATATTTAGCCTCATGTTAGGCAATTTAATTAATTATCAGCGCATAATTCGTGCGTTTTGAGCCGCTTATCGCATGCTCTTTGATATTTAAAAAAAAAAAATATGTTCCACATTTTTTTTTTATCGGGAGGAGGTGGTGATATGTTGCGTGATAAATTCTCGCAACATCGTTTTATTACAATATCTATTTTATAACGCAAGGGCAACAACTGCTTGAAATTTATAGTCACTTTTCTCGGTAAGCATTTGTCTTCTCGCGTTGGTATTGAATGCAGTTAAGTTTGCTATGCTAGGCCGTTTTCTCAGAAAACGGTTGGCAACCTGTTGGGTTATCCTTTAAGGTAATCATTCTTACGCGGTTCGTAGTAAAGGTCCTTGCGTCTGATGTTCTGAGCTGTGGTCATTTTGCGCTGGACTGCGAATGACTTGTCTTGCTTCTTGGTCGATCGGTTTCCGCCCACCACTAGTGGAGTGAGCGATTTGGAATGGCGAAAGAGATGCCTCGTTGAAGAGGGGATCTCCGCTATTTTTTTGTTCTGTCAGGAATGTGTAGTCCTCTTAATGGATATTTCGTTTATTCGAGATAATACCTCTAGTGTATTTCCACATGCCGGGAGGCGTAATATTTCTGTGTATTTCCTGAAGGCAAGGTAAATTAACTTTTCATTAACTCTATCGATTTTTGGTCGTGAGCGATTTCGATTCATAGCCTGTCTTCGAAAGTCGTCGTCACGAGATGTTTTCCCAGCTCACATGTCGCTGTATTGTACTGCATCGGTTGATGCATGTTCCAAGGACCATTACTTGCTACTTTGTTAAATGAACTAGGTTTGGAAAACCTTTATTATCTAGAGGATATTTTTGAGGACATTATTTATACTTCGGCAGACGTGTCTGTCTTGCTGAAGTCAGACTAAGGAGAGTGAACTGATCTCATACATCTGGTTATCTCCTGGCTGTTATAGAAAAGGATGGAGTTTTTCCCCTGACTACATTTACAGCACTATGAAATATAACATGCATCTGACTCATCATTGTAATGCTGTCTACCGTTTATTGCTGTATTGAATGTTGCTGTGATAATGACTGTTTGATGTGCCTACACATTTGCGTAACCATTTTGCCACTGTGGCGTCCACAATAAATAATGAAGAAAAACGTCAACGGCTGTTTCAAGACTCATTGACTTTATACGTCGTGAGTTTACTGACGTCTTTGTATGGATTGCCCTGTTTTTGTATGATCATTGTTTGTCTGAACACATCTGCACACTTCACAAAACCAGACCACGGGCACCATCACTCAACCCATGGTGCACGCGTCATTTGGCGGCCAATTACTCAATCATAATATAAATTGGGCGTCATCAACTCCACAACAGCAAAATTTTGAATATCGATCGGGAGCCGCGCTGGTGTAATGGCTTCGGCGTTGTACTGGCAACCAGGTGTTTATGGTTCAAACCCGTGCGTCAGCGTTTGAAGGAATGTTTACGACCGGAAATTTGACTGAATATCCTGAACGGCTCCTGTGATAAACCCTCTGTGGATGGGAAGGAGCGAAGCTCCTGACCGGGTTGGAAGGAAAGTCCTCAGGTTCCCCAGCCTCGCAATGACATGTCATTGGGCCGAAGGGCTGAAAGCCCAAGTGCCGCTGGTTAAGAAAAAAAAATAATAATATCAATCAAATACAAATAAACATAAGTTAATAAATTAATTAAAGAGGTAGACTCATAGGGTAATCCTCCCTCCCTCTGTTGAGACAAGATCCCGTTAGAAGAAAGTTATTAACCTCTAAAGAGTCAAAGGACCATACGGTATGGTCTAGGATTTCCTTCTACAGTAAAGAACAGAGTTTATACGTTAATCTATTCTTAAAGGAACAGTGTTAACAAAACTTACACATTTAAAATTACCAACGTGAGTACATGGATTCTACAAGATATATGTATGAGGATTATTCATTCATCCTTCATCTATTCTCAGACATCCGTGGCCACGTACATTCGTTCTTACCTAATACTTGAGTTGCACCTCCTTCTGGAACAATCTTTAGGACACACGCACACAGCAAATCCAGTGTTATATTTTGGCAAAGAAAACCCCAGCTCCTCAGGGACAGATTAAATCCACTTCTCCGGGGAACGTTCTCTTTGTTATTTTTATTTAGGACGACTGTTTATGTCACATTTAATTAGACCAGGTAAGAAATTGAACAGTGCACACAGTGTCAATAGCTTGAGATCTCCAGTACTTAGGAATGCCAGGTTGGTAACTTCTCTCATCATAATCATCATCATAACCCTCCACTCCCAAAGGAGCATAGACCTTCAACAAACACATGCCAAGTCCTCCTGTCACGTGCCATCATCTCAAGTTCTTTCCATGTTCTCCTCATCATTTTCACCTCTGTTTCCAGCTCTCTTCTCCATGTGCTTCTTGGTCTACTTCTGCCTCTCTTGCCCTGGGGGTTCAAGAACAAGGACTGCCTTGTAATGATATCAACAGGTTTCCTCAGTGTGTGTTCTATCCATCGCCATCGTCTTCTTCTCATCTCTTGTTCCACTGGCACTTGTCTAGTTCTTGTCATCAGTTCCACATTGGTAACCTTGTCATACCATTTTAATCCCTCTATTCTACGCAAGCACTTTTTTATGAAAGTCTGTAGCTTTTTGGTTGTTGTCTTTGTTATTCTCCATGTCTCGGAGCCATACAATAGGACTGACCTCACATTTGAGTTGAAGATTCTTATTTTCGTGTTGGATCCGATTTCTCTTGATCTCCATATATTTCCCAATGCAATGAAAGCTCCTCTTGCTTTTTGTATTCTTATTTTGATATCGCTGTCTGTCCCTCCAACTTTGTCTATATTACTGCCAAGATATGTGTACGATTCTACATCTTGTATTGGTGTTTCTTCAAGTTCAACCCTGTTATCATTACCTGCATTTATTCTCATTATTTTTATCTTTTCCCTGTGTATTTTCAGACCCAATTGCTGTGTCCTCTCATCGAGTGTTTTCAATTTGTCCTGCATCTGATTACAGTTATGGGACATAAGAGCCAAGTCATCAGCTACATCCAGATCATCCAACTGCTTAGTCAGAGTCCACTGGATTCCATTTCTGTTGTGTGTTGTCGATGATCTCATAACCCAGTCTACTGCTAGTAAGAAAGGAAATGGAGACAAGAGGCATCCCTGTCGCACTCCTGTTCTTATCCCAAACGGTTCTGTAAGCTGTCCTTCGTGAAGAACTCTGCATGTCATGTCTTCACATGCTTTCTTTATTAAATTAATGATCTTCAGGGGAACTCCATAATGCCTCATCAATTTCCAAAGTGATTCTCTGTCTACACTGTCAAATGCCTTTTTCGTAGTCCACAAATCCAATGTATAGTGGTGAATTCCATTCCAGACTTTGTTCAACTATTATTCTCAAAGTGGCTATCTGGTCTGTACATGATCTGTTTTGTCGAAAACTTGCTTGTTCATCTCTTAGTTTCTTGTCTATGGACTCTTTAAATGTTTCAAGAATAATCCTGTTTAATACTTTTCCTGGCACTGATAGTAACATTATTGCTCTATAATTTGTGCACTCTTGTAAATTTCCCTTCTTAGGCAACTTTACCAGATATCCTTCCTTCCATTCTGCTGGGATCTCTCCCTTTTCCCAGACTTTATCAAGTAATTTATATAACATCTCTGTAGCAGTGTCGATATCTGCTTTGATGGCCTCTGCTGGAATGCCATCAGGTTCAGACGCGTTTCCATCTCTTAGAAGCTTTATTTCTTTCTTTATTTCTTCCTTAGTTGGTCTTTCACCGTTAATTTGTAGCTCTTCTTCTGCTGGCTGGTTGTCCGGGGGGTCTTTTGGAGCTGGTCTATTGAGAAGGTCACCAAAATATTCTGTCCACCTCTTCATTTGCTCCTGTATATTGCTGAGAAGTTTCCCATTCTTGTCTTTTATGAGGCACGTTGTTTGCTTGTATTTCCCTGTTAGTTTCTTTGTGTTGCTATACAGTTCTCTCATATTTCCTTTGGCTGCAGGATCTTCTGCCTCTCTTGCCAACTCCTCGATATACTTCCTCTTGTCTCTTTTGATACTTCCTTTTACTTCTTTGTTTGCTTCTGTGTACACTTCTTGAGCCTTGGCTTTGGAACTTCTGGTTTTGCTTGTGTTTAAATCTGCTTTCTTGTATTTTCTGTCTTTTATCTTATTGATGGTTTCTGTTGTTATCCGTGCTTTTTGTTGTCTTTCCCTTTTCCCCAGTATTTCTTCACATGTCTCCTTCCATACAGTTTTGACCTGCTGCCAATAGTCTTCTGTATTCTCTACATCTTCCAGCTGTTGGAGCACTTGGAATTTGTTGGATACTGTGACCGCAAATTTGTCTCTTGTTTCATGATTTCTTAGATGTTCTACATTAAATTGTTGTCTATAATTTTGCATTGTTGCATATCTCTTGAGTTTCATTTTTACTTTGGCTATCAGAAGGTAGTGATCTGATGCCACATCTGCTCCTCTATATACCTTTACATCGTGCAATGATGATCTAAACTTCTTGTTTATGCATATATGATCAATCTGATTTTCTGTTCTATGGTCTGGTGATATCCATGTTGCCTTGTGTATTCTCTTATGTGGAAATATGCTTCCTCCTACAGCCAGTTGATTTGAAGCACAGAAGTTTGAGAATAGTTCCCCATGTTCATTCATTATTCCTAGCCCTATAAAAAGACATAGTAGTGTGGAAAAAATAGTGATGGAAGGCGTGGTCCCTGGAAAAAGATGAAGGAATCGACCTGGACGACGATGGACCCAGGACATCACAGAGAGTCTCAACTTGTCTTTGGCTGATGCAGGTCGACTTGCACAGAATCGTGATGCGTTCAGAGCAGTTGTAATGGAGACAACGTTCTGGAAAGAATACTGTAGCAAATGTAATTTTTTGCTGGGGAGGTTAAGATGTTATACCTAACAAGAAAGATAGTTGTGTTTATGTTAACTGTGTGAGGTCAAGCACATGTAGGTCCCTGACTATAAAAGGAATGATGATGATGATATATTGATCAGGGAACCTAACGCTACCTCCCTAGATCTCACACAGTCCGTATTTTGATTCTTGTGGCTGGTGTATGATGTCTCTAGTGTCTAGGGGTGAAATGAAGATGATGATACATCAACACAATACACTTTAACTCACTATAATAAAATGAATAAGACAGTGGTTAAAGTTTTCTTTTACAATTTGAATGTTTTTCTTTTTACAATTTAATCTGCCTGTCCCGCCAACTTCTTTTGGACAGGTCTTTGAAAATGAGGAAATATATTTACAAATAATACTTTAACTAAAAATATGGACTCTTTGTCCTATGAATATATGTTAATATAGAGTTCCTATAGGTGTATTCACAGAATAAAACTTTAATAGTTGTTAGTGATTGTCATTTGTTATGAGGAGCTGTTGTTTTCATCAAGCCCCATATAATTCAATGTTATTTTGATAGGAACTATTTTCTTAGGATGAAATGTCAGAGGTCCCAGCTGATAACATGTCACCTGGGATTCTTCGTAGGTCGAATGTAAGTCAGTATATCAATGTAGAGACAATGTAGATCAGCACCCACACGTAAGCTCCTTCAGGCTATTAGCTGACAGCTTAAACTTTATAATGGAGACTTTACACCCACTCATCAGTTTTCCTGTCACCGGATGGTAACAGGAAATAAAAACTCACTAGTTCAAAGAAATATGTCACAAATAACGTTGACTGGCAAAGAATATGGCCTCAGTTTTGCTCTGCCCCGTCCAGATAGTGAATTAGTATTTAATTTTACAAGCTATCACATCTGATCTCAACGTAGTTGTTTGAATAAAATGTTCTAGTCAAATGGCCACGAGACCACTATGCCTCTTGCCAATATCTATTAGAGCCGACCAATGAAAGCAGGCACTACTACAACTTTTTGAATTTAGTTTGAAAAAAAAAAAAATTCCAAACAAACTATGTGCCTCGTAGTCCATTGGTCAGTCCGCGTTAGTTATGCCCAATAGAGAAAGATGTTTCGTTTTAGTTAACCTTTTTCTTATCTCTCCCCTTTTACTCCTATACTCTTATACCAACTAATAGAATTTGAATTACTACAATACCTCTTTTTTTAAACTAGCGTCCCCACTAACGTTATGTGTAACGAGCAAGAACAACAGTCTGTCCGGTCACGCGTTCGTAGACATTTAGTATTTTCTCATTAACTTGGCTAATACTTGAACTACCATATTTTTTAAAACATATTTTTTGCTCAGAGGACTCTAAGCTATACTACCATATGATTTTTATGGTCAGTTTCAGTATGGTTTAGATTTTCAATTTTGTCACTGTCAATCGTCAAATATAAATTTTATACAAGTCGGCCATCTCCCCCCCCATCCCCCCCCCCCCCCCCCCTAACATTTTCCTCACTATTCAAATAAACCAACTAGTTTGAGTTTACGTCAGAATATTACCGCTAGGAGCAACTGGAAAATTTATCTGTGTGTTTGCCTCTGCTGGCTTTGCCCACAGTGTGTATATATTAAAAAAGACCGCGTGCAGAGCGAAGAGGGGTTTTTCAAAACTTTGGTAGTGCTTTGCGTTAATTATTACAATCGCCTCATTCTTACTACTGTGAAATGTCCGAATTATTACAAATGTTAGTGTTAAAGTTAACATATTACGTTAATTCAAATGCCAGTTTGGTCTCACAGTTATGGCAAGTCGTTAATTACAAGCTTTTCCCCCGTTTCGTGCAGCAGATCGGCGAGATGTTAAAAGGTTTATTCTACGTTTTCGAAACCGAAACTAAAGCGTGTTAGATATTTACGGCGGGTCATTTCTTAGCATTCCCACTGCACAAAAGGCATCGCCCTACTGGCGTTGAAGATGAAACCAGTCAGACACCTGAGGGCTGGGGTATTTATTCATCATAGGACTACAATCTAACTGAAATAAGCGATTATCTCACAGATTTTACTACAAATACGTCACATGATGATGATTCCTAGCTCATGTTTTCCCATGACTTCTTCAAATCCGGTATTGACTGTACCTATCTTTGCATTCATGTCACCCATCCAAATTGTGATGTCTCTTCTTTTTACTTTATCCATAATTTCCTGTAGTCTAGTATAAAATGCTTCTTTAACCGACTATTCTTTGTCATTAGTTGGTGCATAACATTAGATGAAATTTACATGTATTTTCTTTTTAGCTGTTTTAAAAGTGGCTGTTATTATTCTGGGTCCAACAGCTTCCCATTCAATGAGTGCTTTCTGTGCTTCTTTAGATAACATAAGAGCTACCCCTTCACTGTGGTGTGAACTTTCGCCTTCATGTCCTGTGGACAGCACCAATTCACCTATGATGAGTTTCTTCCGGTCTACCCCCTTCCACTTTGTTTCACACATTCTCAGAACATCGATTTTATATTCCCTCATTTATTTCTGCTGCTACTTGTGCCACTTTCCCTTGTTCGTTTAATGTTCGAACATTCCAGTGAAAAATCTGGAAGTTCTCCCAGAAGAAAGAAGGTTAGTCAGCAACACAGACTCCTTTCGTCTTTCTCTGTGTTGCATCATACGCCTCCCTGCGAGAGGACCTTCCTCTGTCTTCGATGGCTGTGTTATATTTTCCTTAATTGACTTATCCATGTTTGTTGAAGTTTTTTGTGGTTTAAATTTTTTTTACAGGATGGGGTAACCAGCCCCATGCCCAACCCTTCTTAGTAGCTTTTTACGACATGCATGGAAGGGAACAGTGTTACTATTCTTTGCTCCCCTTTCGGGCCACGGTAACACACGGGTGGTAACTTAAGATGCTCATTGAAAACTCTTCTAGCGAACTTTCGTGTTCACGAAGTTTACATATATCTAACTTTTTTCACTAAAATAATAATTTTTAGCACAAAGTGTAACCATAACCGATTGCTTTTTTTCTGTAAAGAACAGAGTTTATACGTTAATCTATTCTGAAAGGGGCAGTGTTAACAAAACTTACGCATTTAAAATAACCAACGTGAATACATGGATTCTGCAAGATATAAACATGAGGATTATTCATTCATCCTTCATCTCTTCTAAGACAACCGTGGCCACGTACATTCGTTCTTACCTAATACTTGAGTTGCACCTTCTGGAACAATCTTTAGGACACACGCACACAGCAAATCCAGTGTTATATTTTGGCAAAGAAAACCCCAGCTCCTCAGGGACAGATTAAATCCACTTCTCCGGGGAACTTTCTTTTTGTTATTTTTATTTAGGACTACTGTTTATGTCACATTTAACTAGACCAGGAAAGAAATTGAACAGTGCTCACAGTGTCAATAGCTTGAGATTTCAAGTACTTAGGAATGTCAGGTCGGTAACTTCTCTCAGTATAAAAAAATTCTTTTGTCACACCACAAATGGTCAAACGTCGGGAAATGTTAATGCTTGTGATTTCGCAACTACGGGCTGAATGTAAATGAAATTTGGGAAATATAAGTCTGGATCTGTAGGCCCAGTTACAATATTTATTCTTAATGTTCTTTGGGTTGGTACTCTGTCTCTTTCTGGGTGCATACACGAAGCCAGACAGGTTTACCTTGAAGACCCAGATATCAATTAAGAAATGTTCTTTCGTATGGTTATTCTCAGATTTATATGGAAGCCGCTGGTAAGGTTTAGGGTTTGACCCAATACTGCGTAAAGGAGGAAAAAAATACAAATACTTAACCATAATATAGTATTCTCAATCCTATCTTTAACCCGCGAAAAATATAATATATTTATCTACTTCGGTTATTTAACTTAAATTATAAACTGCATGCTTAGAGCTTGTCTTATCGTTTAAAAACTCCCGTGAAATAAATTCTAGTCATTAAAAAAATCTAATCATCATGAATTAGAAATAAATACATATTTCGTCAATACTCATGATGCACAGTGCATTTACTAGTTGGTTAAAATATTCTCTGACTGGTTACTAGCAATTAATTAAATTTACTTTATAGCTGGAATAGTTTAGCTAGAAATTATTATTTATTCTGCTAGCCTATGTAACACAGTAAAACCTAGAGAAATATAAATGACGGACCTAACTAGTAAATCACTCTGCACAGAAATCTTAGAGAAATATAATACCGACTTAACTATTAATCACTCAAACTTCTGGTATAGTATTTACGACAAACACAGAAATAAACGATCTCCAATCGAAAACCACTAAGTAATTCCACTGTTATGAGGGATCTTAGACTTCGAAGCTAGATGTCTTTAAAATCTGTGGGTACTGGATAAATTGAGTCAAAATGCTGGGGTTTATATATTACATCTCCAGAAAATCGCTCGTACTTGCTAGATATGACACCTTCACTCAGATCTTGGCTTTTCCTCGTTCGATCTGCGAATCTGAGGATTTTTTTCGCGCTTTTGCCGCTTGCTGACTCTGCAATCGAGCGAAGCCCGTCCTTTGATCTGGCGATTCTCACCGTGTTTAATTTCCTATCAACGAACGGAATCAGGGGAAGGTAATAGAAATTGTCTCCCCTTGGTTCCAAATTATCTGCTCTTTCTACTCAAATTATTTCCCCTGATCACTGTCTAACGAAAAATACGTTTCAATTATATTAGCTTATCTCCCCCGGCGCCAAAAATTACGTCTACCTGTCTGATCCTTATTACAACGATTTTCAATCGCTGGCGTTAATTACAGGTAACCGGCTAAACGTTAGCTAAATAGGTCTGCTTGTAAACATTCCTAAGGAAATAGAGAACAAAAAAATAAAATAGGCGTGTTAATTTAGAAAAAAGAGACAGATCTCTGAGTGTAGGAGGGTTTTATGTTAACAAACGTGCGTAGGTGAAAGCCAGGTAAAAGAAAAATGAAGATAATGAAATAGATATATGAAAGCTGTTGTCATAATATGTTACAATTGTTAAGGGCTCAGGACTGCCCACAATGAGTTTAATGACTGTCGTAATACGTAAACGCATGCCTCGAATTTTTCTTGGAAAAAGAAGGATGCTATATGTAACATGTTACACATTGGCTAGTATTGAATGAAGACATGAATTTAGGTCAAAGGCCCAATGCAATAGTATTATTTTTTCGGAGGTGTGTCAGGGTCATCCAATCACAGGAACCTATACAAATCATGATCATCATCAGTTGCCATCTCCACAACGAAGGTTGGCTGTAATGGATCTCCAACGTCTTCTGTCTCCTGTCTTGGTGGTGCACTCTGATAGACTCTTTCCTGTCCATCTCTTGATGTTATCTTCCCACTTATAGCGCTGTCTTCCCCTTGCACGTTTGCCTTCAACTCTCCCCTCTGTTATGGTCTTCTGCAAGGTGTTATGCCTTTTTATGTGGCCAAAGTACTTTAGCTGCCGAACTTTGATCTCCCTCATTAGTTCTCTTTTCATACCTAGATTTTCTAGGACCTCTTTATTTGTTTTCATCTCTTTCCATGAGATACGCCCCATTCTTCTATATATCCACATTTCAAGAGCCTCAATTCTTTCTTCCAAATGCTTATTCATCGTCCATATTTCAGCACCATACAGAAATGCAAAATATATATAACACTTTATGATTCTCAGTTTTAATTTGTGAGATAACTGTTTAGATGTCAGTATATGTTTCATGTTGTTGAATGTAGCTCTGGCCATTCCTATTCTCTTCTTGATTTCTGTTTCACATCTGCCATCTTCTGTTATTATATGACCAAGATATACGTAGCTTTTGACTTGTTCCAGGATTTTACCATTTACGCTTATCTTTAATGTGGGTTTATCGTTTGTTTTGCTAATTATCATAGTTTTTGTTTTCTCAATATTAATATCGAGTCCATATTCATGACTTATACTGTTCACTTGCTTCACTAGTTCTTGTAATTCCTGTTCGCTTTCAGCTAACAACACGGTATCATCTGCATATCTAAGGTTGTTTATTGACCTTCCACTGATGTTCAGTCCTGGTATTTCCTGTATCTGTTTGAAAATTTTTTCGGGGTATAAATTAAATAGGCAGAGGGACAGCACACAACCTTGTCTGACACCTCTTTTTATGTCTATGCATGATGAATAATCCCTTCCAGATCTTACTGTGGCAGTTTGCTCCCAATAAAGATTACTGAGTATTCTTATATCTTTGCCATCAATACCTATGTCTTCAAGGCATTCAATTATTTTCTCATGATGGACTCAGTCAAAAGCCTTCTTATAGTCAATGAAGCACATGTACATACTTTTTTGGACCTCTGTATATTTTTCTGCTAATATTCTTAGGCAAAATATTGCCTCTCTTGTTCCACTGTTCCATATAAAACCAAACTGTTCTTCTTGGATTTCGCTGTCTACCTTACTTTTTATTCTTTCCTGTATGATTTTGAGCAGTATCTTAATTGCATGACTCATCTGTTGCATTGGGTTTTTTGGGCAATGTTATAAAAACTGAAGTCTTCATGTCGTGTGGTATATATCCTGTATTGTATATATCGTTGCATAGATCTGTGATTGTATCTATACCAAAGCTCTCCAGAGCTTCTATCATTTCAGTGTTTATGTTATCCATGCCTGCTGATTTTCCTTTTTGTATCATATGTATGGCATTCTTTATTTCTGATCTGAGAATGTTTGGGCCTTTATTAGAATCTGGTGATGGTTTTTTACCTCTGTTGTCCTCGAATAGTTCTTTTACGTATTCTGCCCATCTGTTTGATATGTCTCTCTCATCAAGTAATATTACATCATTTTTGTTCTTGATACAGCTTCCTCCTTGTGCAAACCGCGACCTATTTGATAATTTCTTTATTTCTTCATGCATATCCCATACAAATACCGATCGATAAAAGCTACCGCTGTTTCATATGGAGAATGAAAAGTGTAGATTTTGAGGTTAGACTTAGGACTCGCGAAAGTGAACGCAAAGTCAGAAATGGATAAAATTGGTTACCAAAAATAGTTGTTAAAAGAGGAAAATGTTATTATAGTATAGTTACTTGTGTGGAACTGATCAAGCTATGAACACGAAGGCAAATGCGCAGATTCTCAGGAACAACCTGATAGACAAACACCATGAGCCGGCAAGTTGGCAGGTCCACAGCAGACATGGTGACTTATTTATTTGCATCAAAATTGGCTTTATCAATCAATACATAAGAGGTATAGAAGTATGTTTCAATAGTGTAGTTATTCACAATAAATCGTCCGTCCATACGTATAGGCATCATAATTCGTGGCAGTATAATAAAGATACAGTTCTCTCCTCTCCTTCAATTCTAGCCGTTGTGTCTAGAGGTTCATGTAGATCACAATAACCCAAGCAATGCGGCAGAAATAACTTAGATGCATTATTGTTTGTTTTTTTATTTTTTATTTTTTATTTTATTTTATTTTATTTTTATTTTATATTTTATTTTTATTTTTTATTTTATTATTTAACGTATAGGCCTAAGCACAATTGTGAGTATCCCTATTTTCAAATGTGATGCCACTTTCTCATGTCGGCAGTTGTTCATATTATTTGGAATTGAAAACAATATATATCCTAATTATAACCCATCAGAGGTTGAACGAGATTTCTGTTTATCTTCATTAATTAAAAAAAAAAAAAGATGCATTATTCGTAATCAAAATACTCACTGGACATGGTAGTAACTTCTGGTCAATTTAAGGTACCTTCCGGCATAATACAAAATAAGTGGCGGCCTCCGAGATAACAATGCCACAATAAAATCAGGATCAAAGTCTCCACTATCTTCGGAGCTTGAACAAAATGTACGTCTATGTAACTGTCTCTTTTCTCTTGTTGAGGTGATCACTGGCCCAAGACAGTATACATGTTGTTAGGTGTGTAGTGCGAGCGTATGATGAACTGAGTGTGGGTGCGAATGAAGGCGCGAATGTGTTTAGGCTCGTAGATATGTAGACCCTGCAACCCATACACTCACATGCAGTAGTCAAGGATGCTTGGACACTGCAGACACGTTTCAAAACATTTATTGACGAGAACACACATGGTATCAACAGGAACAGTCAGTGTAACAAGGTCATGCTGACCGGAAATCGATAGGTATACATTAGGCATTCATCAAGCTGGTAAACATTTGAATATTCGTGCATGGTCAATACAATGTTCTTCAATAAGGACAGTTCGTGGCGTCGCCCTGGGATTACTGACTAAACGCGTCAGATACCTTAATCACTTTGACACATAGGTGCAACTTGGCATTCCCCGCCAATTGCACATTATCAGGCTGTAGTATAATAGCCGAAAACACAGGCCTCGTTCTGACGTCGGCTGTGTACTTCTGATAAGCAGGTTACCATCAACCCTGCAATAATGCTTATTGTAGACATAAATATGCCGCCAATCTGCGGCTCCCACAGTATATCTTCGTCACTGGATTTCTGGATGGTATGAAGACTAATAGTCTTGGATGGCTACCTTGAGCACAACATATAAGTTCTGAAATGGAGGACCGGTGAGCTGCAGTTCACAGACTAGGCAATCTTCTAACATGTTCTGCTACCGAAAGCATAGTAATGGAAAAAGTCGGTATTACCTGTAACCGAGTCCACAGAACAATATAAGAAACTCTGCTGTCATTCCAACGCACAGAGATTCACTGGGGAAAACTGCCAGTGCAGTCACTTCGAAGATTCTCCCCGAAAAACACAATGGACTCTCGTCCCTTCAGAAACCAGGACACTTCCCGGCTTGCCGGAAGTCTAACTCAACTCCCGCTTAAAAAAACCTGCCCATGGGCATACGCCCGAACTGTCTACCTTTGACCCTAAAGGTCAAACACAATGAATGAATAAACAAGGGAAGACAACCCCTAATCAACCTGACATCGCAGGTAAAGACACAATTATTCTTATGATAAAAACATAAGCAAATAACTTGACAGATGACTCCGTTAAAAATGACAGCAACATATTACTACCACCCCCCTGTAAAAAAAATGTTCCATGAGCAAGATTGCACAAGTATCACTTATGTGCTCATGAAAAAATGAACCTAATATCAGGTACAATAGACGCATAAACAAAGCGTCTGAAGAGGATACAAATCATCTCCCAACATAGGAGAAAATATCTCCTTTAAGCCAAACAAACTAAGGGGGTACCATTAAAGAAACCTAAGTTGCTGGCAATACCAATCATATATCAATCATTACTAAATACTATAATTATAGCAATATACAAATGTCATGAATTACAATGCTATATTAGCAACATATCATTGATGGATGGACAAAATGAAATTTGTTAAATTATCTAAACATCATCCAAATACATTTGTATTACAACATATTATGATATTAAGGACAGACAAAAGTCTGAAAGTGTATCAGGAAAAACTAGGACACAAGATTTAACTGGAATCATGTGGGCATCTGGACAATATGTCCGCCATCACATTATCCGAACCACGGATAGCTCGCACCGTGAAATGGAAAGGCTGAAGAGCAATAGCATAACGAGTAGATCTCGAGCTCTTCAAATCCTTACTTTGCATAGCCGTAAGAGCTTTTTGGTCGGTTTCCATAAAGAAATGCGCGCCCAGAAGGAACCTTTGTAGCTTAAGAATGGACCAAACCATAGCCAACAATTCACGGTCTAAAACCGAGTAATTCCTTTCTGCCGCATTTAGCTTCCTAGAAATATACATTACAGGATGCAGAGTTCCTGAATATTCCTGCATTAGCGCCGCTCCAATCCCAGTGGAAGAGGCATCACTACGAAGAACAAAAGTCTTATCAATCGTTGGTAGTCTTAAGATAGGATGAGATGAGAACAAATTCTTAACCTGATCCAATGAAGATTGGCATTCCTGGGACCAACGCACCATATTAGGAGAACCTTTTTTCAATAACGATGAAAGTGGTGCCATAATGGAGGACAGATTCTCAATGAATCTTCCATAGAATTGTATCAATCCCAAGAGACTACGCACTGGTTTTTTTGTCTTCGGAACCGAGATATTTAATATCTTCGAAATGTTTTGGTCCTCTGTCTTCAACAGACCATAACCAACTCGATGACCTAGGAAGGAAATTTCACTAAACCCAACAAAAGCTTTAGAGGGTTTTGCAGTCAAACTATGCTCACGTAGAGTAGATAGCAATTCCTTTAGACCCAAATAGTGTTCTTCCCAAGTATCGCTGAAAAGACAGATGTCGTCTAAATATGCGATGACATCTGCACGATCTGATAGAATTCGTCGCATCATGCGCACGAAAGTCGCTGGGGCGTTCATAAGCCCGAAAGGCATAAAATTCCATTGAAACAGACCCCTAGGTGTCGAAAAAGCAGTGAGAGGTTTGGCGTGTTCCGTCAGTGGGACTTGCCAATAACCTTTCGACAAGTCTAGTTTAGTAAAGAATTTAGCTTTAGAAAGTCTAATAAGTAGATCATCTAATAATGGCATAGGTTCAGCATCGAACTTCGTAACTTGATTTAATTTGCGATAGTCAACGCAAAGACGTATGTTATTGTCTTTCTTTCGAACAATAACTATCGACGAAGAATAAGCTGAAGTGGATGGTTCAATTATTTGCAGTTGAATCATTTCATCCAATTCTTTCTCGACTTGTGCTTGAAAATGAATAGGTATTGGGTATGGTCTTACTCTGATCGGATTACGATCAGTAAGTATGATGTCATGTTCTATGACATCTGTGTGTCCAGGAATGTCGGTAAGGACATCCTGATATGATTGTAGCGTAGAGGATACTTGACGTTGCTCCTCAAAAGACAAGTTCGAAGAGATTGTAACGTCCCTCCACGATTCCGTTGAATTCAGTGGAATCGCAGGAAGAGGTAAGTTAACGTCAGAAAAAATAGTTTCCTCATCCTGTATAACGGACAGGGATGAGATGTGACCATGTTGGACTGGAGAGTCGTCCGTCGCCTGGAAAATAGGCTGCAAATAGTCTGGACGTTCAATAAACTCTGTTAGCATATTTATATGGAAGGTTTTATGCTTTCCATCCACATCGACGATGTAGTCGACATCGGAAATTTTGGAGACTATAGTGTATGGACCTTTCCATGAAATGAAAAGTCTATTCTCTCTTGAGGGAAGTAAGACATACATGGATTTTGTTGTTTCCAAGAAAAACTATTATCAGGTTGGTAACTTTTATTAAAGTTCCTATAGTCACTGGGATCAACATGTTGAGGACAATTAAATTCCCTCCAATTCTTTAAAGAAGAACCATCACGTGATGGACGCGTTTGGCAATGTCCACAATCACGGTTATTCCTCTTAATAAAGTTGCTTCTATTTTTCCCTGTAGCAATATGCTTAACAGGTACATCGTACTGACTGAGCTGAGTACGATGGGTACTAACAGTTTTGTTTTCTTTTACCCACTTATCAGGAATCTGGGAATTCGATGCACGGTTTTCCTGAGGAATCTTAACATGATACTTATCAAAGTCCTCACCGTGATCCAAACTTGATTTACCTTTGTTGGCCTGACGCCAACTCCCATTAGAGGCAGTATTGTTATTCCGTGGGAAACTATATTTTCCACGAAAATGTTTGTTCCCATATTGCTTAATGTTACCATGAGCATTAAGTGCATGGATGTTTTTTTCCTCCCAAATAGAAATTTGTTGCGGTGTGCATTCCCTAACCCCATGAATACGACCGATTATAAGATCCGCAATAGGATTAGGAAGAAGACATGCATGGACATCTCCTGTGAAGAAGGGAGTGTCAATCCTAATAATAGCAGTAGGATATTCTTCTATGGTCCCATCAAATGTAACACATTTGACCACTTTTCCAGTGGCACAGCAAGGATCTATCAGAGACTGCCTAACCCCGACGGTAGTACATCCCGAATCGAAAAGTACTGAGACTAGCCTATCATTTATTAGACCTTTATGTAAGATGAGAGATCCTCTCCCATCATGCGCAACTGTAGCAGGTAGAGCAGGAAGAGGGTGACCACAACTTAGAGTAGATACAGTCGATGAGTCGAACAATGTTAAGCATTGGGGCATTCAGTTGCTCTCCCAAAATCGAAAGCACAACCAGTGATAGCCCTAGAGTTACCACTATCATTTACTGTATTACAGGCTCCATCAAACTCTTGTTGTGCAGAGTTTGCCTGTTGGAAAGGTCTTTTTTTGTTAAACCTAGGTCTGCCTCGATTATCATTTCCCCTGTAATTATTTCGACTATCATTTCCCCTGTAATTGTTATCATATTGCCTATTGTAATCATCATTCCGGTTTGAATCCCGGTTTCTAAATTCACCATCGTCATAATCTTGACGTCGAGAATGATTACCTCGAAAGTTCGAATAGTTATTATTTGGATAGCCTTTGCGAAAGTGTCTCAAATTATTACCACTAAAATTACGAGAACTACCATCTTGTCTCCAATTCATAGACGAAGAACCATCATGTGTTGGATTACTCCGCTTCTGAGTGTAATTCTGATTACTTCCCCTATTCCAGTTTTGTTGAGCACCCTGAAATTTTTTTTTGAAATTAGGGCCATATGGTGTTGCCGAAGCAGCTGGCAACCCTTCTTTCACTTTAGAATTGCTAACTGTAGCATGGGGATGCGCGGTGGCATACTGACAACAGTATTCCTCCATATCTTTTAAGTTTTTAGGCTTACGCTCATGAAGGAATGCAAGAAAAGAATCATTAACAGATGACAAAACCTTATCTCGCAATAATAAGTCCATTAGACCTTCATATGTTTTCTCAGTCTGAGACAACTCAACCCATCGTGTAAATGTACGACGTATTTTTGTAACAAAATCAGAGAAATCTACTCCATTTTCTGGCAACATTGTCCTAAAACGAAGACGATAGTCTTCTTCTTTTAGTTGGTATTTTTTTAGCAATGCTGCTCTGACAACATCATAATTAGTCCTGTCATGTTCGTCTATTGTCATAAGAGTAGTCACTGTGTCACCTGTAAAAAATTCCATCAGTTGTTCAACATATTTTTCCTTTTTTATGTTATGCGTATCGCATAAAAATTGGAATCTATCTAGATAATCTGCTACGTCATCCTTTAAAGGATTGAAATGAGGCAATTTAATCCTATTAACAAACTCCTTTGTCGTACTCGAAGTTGTTTGCTGAGCACCCGTACTCGCCAATTTCAATTTCTCTAACTCCAAAGTTGCGAGTCTTTCATCAAGTTCCATCTTCTGTTTTCTTTCCTCATGTTCCATTTTTCTAATTTCAGCCTCAGCTTGAAGTTTTCTCTCCTCTGCAGCAGCTTGAGCTTGAATTTTTTTCTCCTCTGCAGCAGCTTGAATTTTTTTGTCTGCCATTTCCATCTGGAATTTTCTTTCATCAGCTTGAGCTTTTCTCTCCTCAGCAGCAGCTTGAGCTTTTCTCTCCTCAGCAGCAGCTTCTCTTTGATACCTTTTCTCTTCAAGTTCTAATCTTCTATTCTCAGCATCTAGCTTCTTTAGTTCAGCATCTGCTCTCCTTTGTTCAGCTTCTGCTTTCAATTTAATTTCCTCTTTTTGTTTCTTTTCTTCTGACTTTAATGCAGTGGCGAATAGAGCAGATGAATATTCTTCCAATTCTTTACCAGACTTACCAAGAGTCAACCCTTGCTGGATGAAGAAATCCAATGTAGACATTCTGTCTAATGAGATCAGTAACCTGAAAAATTCAACAATTACCTTATCCCACTTCAATGGGAGACAAGTCTGAAATGCTAGACTTGTATACTCACTTCACTTTATTTCACTCTCTTAGTCTTAGACAAAGACCTTGTATGGTCCTCTTGTTTATAATGTAACAAAAAATCACTTGAGTACCTGTGGAAAATAATTCCTTTATATCCCACTCACTATGGGCACAAGTCTTTTTTTTTTTTTAAAGAACTTGAATATGTATTTCACCTTGTCTCAATCTTTGTGGATAACAAGTCTTTTATCAAAGAACTTGTATAAATATCTTATATAATAATATTTTATTAACAATCTCTATATGAAGAGTGTACCTTATCAATAATAATAATAATACATGACCAAGTATATGTATGTAGACTGTGTATGACAATAATGTAGTACAATCATAAATACAAAGACAAAGATACAGAACAATGACCGAAAACGTTCGCGGAAGTCAAATAAACAATACAGCAAAAAGTAAAGAAAATGTTACACAAATGTGTAATGATGACCGCGAAAAATAAACAAGACAAATGGCAACACTGTTATAAACGAAAAGGTGTAAAGAAATAAACGGAAGGAATGAGAGAAGAACAGATACAAACAAAATTAATCGAAAATCAAAGAACGGAAAAATAACGAAAACAACACTAACTGATGTCGTCACAGCTATAAAAAAAAATAGCAACAAAAGTCGCTAGCAAATTTCAATTAAGAAAATTGCAATCCCTACAGAACGCTTACAGTAACCCTCGATTAAGTGGCATATTTACTGTAAGACCCACCAACCGAAAACCCGCAAAAGAACACAAGAAAAATACACAACAATAGTACAATTAACATAAATAGCAATCAATTCAATGTGTTGCAAAACAAGTTCAGTCACAGCTGAAACTAAAGTAAATTTCTTGCTCCTTGCGAACACAGAAACAAAATGTCAAGCGCGCACTGAATGTCAAATCCACTGTAGCATAAAGTGGTATTCACGAACAAAAGTTACTATGACCTTCTCGTATCTTGCACATAGAATGTTTACAATTTCCACGTACTGTTTACAAACACTTGACCTCGAACAATATAGCTTGAATGCTCGGGCGTAGAAAAGTCTGTTGTTGACTGAAACGTGTAAACGACCAGCGGTACCGTTTACAAAAAGGGACTCGACTTGCAGTTGTGGTCCACGTAGCAAATGCCTAGATGTTAACTTCAGTACTTGTCCTGTTGTGGTTTATGTAGCATTATAACATAAATGCTAGCACTGTTTATCTGGGTCAACAGTTGATGACCTATTTCTGTCCTGTTGTAGCCAAAACTTGCAAGTGTAGAATTAGCGATGTGTGTTACAGCTGTCCAGTGTGTAGCTTAGACCCACAGATCAGAAATGTAATGTGTACTTGTCCTTCTCACGCAAATAGCCCCATGAAATGTAAATTTCTGGACCACATTAATGTCATCAATAATGTTAATTGCTCGCTCTGTCCACAAGAAATGTATCAGAAGAGCCCACGTAACTGGTCCACCAAAAATGTAACTGTCTTTTTCTCTTGTTGAGGTGATCACTGGCCCAAGACAGTATACATGTTGTTAGGTGTGTAGTGCGAGCGTATGATGAACTGAGTGTGGGTGCGAATGAAGGCGCGAATGTGTTTAGGCTCGTATATATGTAGACCCTGCAACCCATACACTCACATGCAGTAGTCAAGGATGCTTGGACACTGCAGACACGTTTCAAAACATTTATTGACGAGAACACACATGGTATCAACAGGAACAGTCAGTGTAACAAGGTCATGCTGACCGGAAATCGATAGGTATACATTAGGCATTCATCAAGCTGGTAAACATTTGAATATTCGTGCATGGTCAATACAATGTTCTTCAATAAGGACAGTTCGTGGCGTCGCCCTGGGATTACTGACTAAACGCGTCAGATACCTTAATCACTTTGACACATAGGTGCAACTTGGCATTCCCCGCCAATTGCACATTATCAGGCTGTAGTATAATAGCCGAAAACACAGGCCTCGTTCTGACGTCGGCTGTGTACTTCTGATAAGCAGGTTACCATCAACCCTGCAGTAATGCTTATTGTAGACATAAATATGCCGCCAATCTGCGGCTCCCACAATATATCTTCGTCACTGGATTTCTGGATGGTATGAAGACTAATAGTCTTGGATGGCTACCTTGAGCACAACATATAAGTTCTGAAATGGAGGACCGGTGAGCTGCAGTTCACAGACTAGGCAATCTTCTAACATGTTCTGCTACCGAAAGCATAGTAATGGAAAAAGTCGGTATTACCTGTAACCGAGTCCACAGAACAATATAAGAAACTCTGCTGTCATTCCAACGCACAGAGATTCACTGGGGAAAACTGCCAGTGCAGTCACTTCGAAGATTCTCCCCGAAAAACACAATGGACTCTCGTCCCTTCAGAAACCAGGACACTTCCCGGCTTGCCGGAAGTCTAACTCAACTCCCGCTTAAAAAAAACCTGCCCATGGGCATACGCCCGAACTGTCTACCTTTGACCCTAAAGGTCAAACACAATGAATGAATAAACAAGGGAAGACAACCCCTAATCAACCTGACATCGCAGGTAAAGACACAATTATTCTTATGATAAAAACATAAGCAAATAACTTGACAGATGACTCCGTCAAAAATGACAGCAACAGTCTACTCCAGACGACTTCAACAATGCGAAAGGTCAAGACGGCTGACCGTTAGAATGCAAAACACGTCATTAGTCAGGTAGCAAAATATGCGTCGTTCAATATAAGTGAAAAATCGTACATAAAAAAATGACTTTCACTACAGACAGCTTATATCTCCTCAAATCAATGGATAAATGCCTGCGTGTAGCAACATATCATAACATATTAATTCCATCCTTAACAATACAGATTTTTATGTAATCAGTGGTGAGAAATCAGGCTGGGGCTCTCAGCTAGGGTAAAGGGCAGAATCGTCGCGGAACATTAGCGTAGCTAACAAGATAACAACT
Organism: Oreohelix idahoensis; assembly: GCA_024509875.1. Lineage (NCBI taxonomy): Eukaryota > Metazoa > Mollusca > Gastropoda > Stylommatophora > Oreohelicidae > Oreohelix > Oreohelix idahoensis. The sequence goes on from JAMPIV010000581.1 coordinate 1,611,176, forward strand.
TTCAACATGAGAATGGAGGTAGAGGAGTCACTGCAGCCTTAAGATGGATATCTGAAACTTCATTCACAAAGGCCAGTCATTGTGTCGGACTCTCAGTCCATGCTTCGAAAGGTTCAAGGTGGTTGGTTGCGGCATGAATGGAAAACATTCATAGAAGCTTCGAGTCTACAAGAGATGGTGTGGATGTACTGTCCTGGTCATGCAGGGGATATGTGGTAATGATGGAGCTGACAGAATCGCAGCAAGAGCACCCACAGTGGGGACACTAGATATGGATAAGGGAGAGGTACTGAGAACAATTAAAGATCGCCTGTTAGAGAATGACATTGTAATAGATGCCTCATCAAGGTTAAGACTGTTGGAATATGGCACCAAACGTAAGGCTAGCATAGATGGGCGTATGAGAGGATGCATCCGTCATGTATACAACCAGCGAGCTACAGATACAATTACCATTCACACTCTTCGACATATACTGAGGGAGACTGAACACCTATGGGTTTGCCCGGAGTGCAGTGATGTTGATTCTGTTCAACAATAACAACAACAATAACAATAACAACCACAACAACAATAACAACAACAATAACAAAACAACAACAATAACAATAACAACAACAACAATAACAATAACAATAACAACAACAATAACAATAACAACCACAATAACAATAACAATAACAACAACAATAACAACAACAATAACAACAACAACAACAACAACAATAACAACAACAATAACAACAACAACAACTCTAACAATAACAACAACAATAACAATAACAACCACAATAACAATAACAACAACAATAACAACAACAATAACAATAACAATAACAACAACAATAACAACAACAATAACAACAACAATAACAATAACAACAACAATAACAATAACAACAACAATAACAACAACAATAACAACAACAATAACAATAACAACAACAATAACAACAACAATAACAACAACAATAACAATAACAACAACAATAACAACAACAATAACAACAACAATAACAATAACAACAACAATAGCAAAACAACAACAATAACAATAACAACAATAACAACAACAACAATAACAATAACAACAATAACAATAACAACAACAATAACAACAATAACAATAACAACAACAATAACAACAACAATAACAACAACAATAACAATAACAACAACAATAACAATAACAACAACATTAACAACAACAATAACACTAACAACATCACTAACAATAACAACAACAATAACAATAACAACCACAATAACAATAACAACAACAATAACAACAACAATAACAATAACAATAACAACAACAATAACAACAACAACAACAATAACAACAACAATAACAACAACAATAACAACAACAATAACAATAACAACAATAACAATAACAATAACAATAACAACAACAATAACAATAACAACAACAATAACAACAACAATAACAATAACAACAACAATAACAATAACAATAACAACAACAATAACAACAACAATAACAATAACAACAACAATAACAATAACAACAACAATAACAACAACAATAACAATAACAACAACAATAACAATAACAACAACAATAACAGTGTCTGTCAATAATAAAACTGACTCCATACCGTTTAAAAAAATGATACATTACTCTCCTTACCATTTTAAAGTTACGGTACCTCTTTTATTTATTTTGTTTACAGTGATGGCATGAAACTGTTTGGTCATTCTCCAAGTAGGCAGTTTAATCAGCAAAACCCTGACACAATAAACAGTAACATTGGCTCCTCGATGTATTATAGCATATTTAGTCAATAGAAAATGTAAGAAATGTACGTTTATTTTATAAACGTTAACAGTAATTGATGACGTCATTACTTGCTGTACTCTCAAATAAACAAACATGAAACCAGAATTGTAATAAAACGTCATAATGTGATCTCGATTTATATTTTGTGATTTCCTGCTGACATTTTTGGTACACCCATCATGAAGTCTATATCTGGATCTTCAGGGTAAGTTGTCTGTGAAATTGTTCAAAACTGGCTTCGGTAGGTGGCAACTACAGTAGAACTGGACCCGCCATTGTGCCAGCACGCTATTGAAACGTGCGAGTAACCATATCGATTGGGAAGTGGTGGTTTTATTGTTTTTTTGCTACTTGTTTTTATTTTTTCTAAATGAAGACAAAATATCATATTAAACCTTTGATAGGTTACAGCTAAGATATATAATGCCTCTCATTTCAAATTTCATAATAAATTGTGCCCACGACAATTTCTGTTAGGTGCAAAAACACCACAACGAAATCACACCACAACGAAATCACACCGCATGGACACATGACCTCATTTATCGACGGTGACCCATAACCCTAAACATATAGCCTACCCTAAACCTGAAAGATATCTTTTTCCAACAAGTGGAAATAAATACCTAATACAAACCCCCTTCCCTCGCTCCGCCCTAGTGCCGCGACCTAGAATCCCTCAACGCTAACCTGCACTCTCCTCCAACCCCTCCCCCCTTTTCCCCCAAAGAAAATGCGTAGGTCGACTTAACCCCTCCTCCCCCTGCTCCTCAGTTCCGATACCCACCCAACAAACCCTTACCGGCATCTTATCCACAATATCGACCTTCCTCCACAAAATGACATAAAAATGCTGCAACTAAACACCTTCGCTTTTCAATATATCTTCTCTTACGTAACAATATAACACTGTGATTATATACCTAGCAAATAATTGTAGCCGCTTGACTAAATAGACCAAAATGGCGTCCTGTAGTCTACTGACGTGCCTAAAGGCCGCGGCACCTTTTCTTCTGTTACCTCTTGGTCTAAAGCATAATTCACAGTTAAGTCAAAATACCGATCGCACCAAGTGTCACGTCTCCCTATGGCAGCACCTTAAATTTGGCGAAGAGAAGCTCTCACAACAAGCAGAAAAGGCAGGAACACCCCGAAATAAACACAAGCCAAAAGCAGTTGAGGGCTATCACCTCATAGGCGCATTACCATAGTCAGTAACGACTGAAGGGGCTATTATATATGTATGTATTAACCATTATATTGTGTTATTTTTAAAGAAATGTAATTGTGTCAATCATTGAAGTAAGTTTCTGTGACTGAATGATGGGCTATTATCTCTAACTGATGATAGTGAACCGCTTCACCTCTCTTCTTCTTCAATCATCATCATTCCAGAGGAGCGTAGGCAATCACTTTTCTCCACAATTTTTTTCCATTCCAGTACTGTTCATCAATTATATTCTTGACTTAATTTTTTTGCTCCGATTTGTGGTCTACCTCTCTTATTGTCTTCAATATTTCGTGTTGCCACGATATACACCAGCTGTCTTTGTCTCATAACACGCCCGAAAACACTGCCTTCAGTTTCACTCCTGACAGGTTCTACCAAGCTGGACAGGTCTGCGCGGGTAGGCATGGGACTAAAGCATATACCCAGGTCCTCCAGGTTGGAGGTTTTAGCACAGGGGCGACACCCCTGTCTATGAAAAAAAAAATCAAGTTATGGAAACGGCAACAAATTAACAAATTTTTCTGCGGGATGGACATCGTATGGACTGCCTGTGGTTAAAGCCGAAAACAGGCCACTAACACAAGAATGGACTCCTGATCGCAAAACATGAAGCAAGAATTCCACCCACCGAGTAAAATGGGGACAGTTTGTTGCTTTCCTACAAGATGCCACTAGGCGTGACGACCACTGACTACTTTGTCAGTCAGGGGATAAGGACCAAAGAAGAAAGAACGCCCGAAAATAGAAGGGAGATACTTCCAAGATAAACAATACGCTTCATTGTCGTACATTATCTTCTTCTTTGATCCATAACCACCAACCGTCAAAGCAGTCAGCGGCCATCACGCCTGGTGGCGTCTTGTAGGGCAGCAACAAATTGATTTCACTTTGCTCGGTCGGCGGCCATCCTTCGTACAGTGCCCCAACTGTGGCCCATTCTCTGCATCTCAGCTTCCACAGTTCTCCGCCAAGTTGTTTTTGGTCGGCCTCTCTTTCGCTTTCCCTCAGGGGTCCATAGCATAGCTGTTCTTGTGATGGTATCAGGGTCCCTTCTGAGGACGTGGCCAACCCAACTCCAGCGTCTGCCAGCTATGATGGTGTGCATGTCCTCCTGGTTACTCCGAATAAGTAGTTCTTGGTTGCTGATGGTGTTTGGTCAAAAGATTCGGAGAATTTTCCTTAGGCAGATTGTGTGGAAGGAGGACAGTTTCGACATTTCCTTCTCTGTTACTCTCCAACATTCAGCACCATAGAGAAGCACAGAAAGTGTATAGCTCTCATACAGTCTTAATTTGGTGTTTGTGCTGTACTGGGAAGACTTCCAAATGTTGTTGAGAACAGCAAAGGCTGTTCTCGCTTTATTCATTCTGTTGTTAATGTCCTTGCTTGTTCCGCCGTCAGGTGTTACTATGCTTCTTAGGTAAGTAAATGTGTCTGTCTGTTGTAACTTCTGGTTCCTTACTGTTATTGGCTCAGGATTGCCCACATTTAGTGTCATGACCTCTGTCTTCTTCAAATTGATGTTCAGGCCAACCTGCTGGCCATACTTATTCAGTCTATCGGTTTTGTCTTGAATGTGTTGATGTGAATGCGCGAGTAGTGCAATGCCATCTGCATATTCCAAATCTTCCAGCGTAGAAAACGTAGTCCATCTAATTCCTCTTGGACTGCTCTCTGTTGTCTGGCGCATCACCCAATCTATGACTGTCAAAAATAATGTTGTTGATAAGGGGCATCCCTGTCGTACTCCTGTTTTCACTTCAAAAGTTACATTACTCGATCCAACACTGCACGTAAAGTTAGAATAGAGGCTTTTTATAATGGAAACAATGCGGCTGGGAATTCCATAAGCCCTAAGAATTTTCCATAGGCTGTCCCTGGGTATGCTGTCGAAAGCCTTTTCAAAATCAACAAAGTTTATGTACAGCTGTCTCTGCCATTCTGAGCACTGCTCTATAATGTTCCTGAGGGCAAATATATGATCTGCACATCTTCTGTTCTTTCTGAAGCCCGCTTGTTCTTTCCTCAGATTATGGTCAACTGCTTTTGAAATTCTCTGGATGATTATCCTGCCTAGTATTTTGCTGGGAACTGCGAGGAGGGTAATTCCTCTCCAGTTGTTGCAGTCTGCAAGGTCGCCCTTCTTGGGCAATTTGACAATTATTCCTTTACTCCACTCTGTTGGTGTTGTCTCAGTTTCCCAGACTTGTGCAAATAGTGGTTCTAATAGTTCTGCTGCTAGCTCAGGGTCTGTCTTGAATAGCTCAGCATTTAGATTGTCATGACCAGGCGCTTTTCCATTTTTTAGCCCTTTGATTGCTCCATAATATCTTCATTAGTCTTCCTAGCCAACCATGGTATCACTACCATTGTAATGCAAAATCACAACTCCATGGTCTCCAATGCGTCACCTGCACGTTTACTAACTGTCCATGACCCATCTCTTTTTTAAACTAAAAAATATTTTTGTTGCACGGGATACAATTCTGTTTGGTTTTACATAGTATATGCTGTGCAGTGTCTGTAGTCTTAGACAAACAAACAAATGACATGCTTAAAGAGCTAGGACCTAATGCCAAGAAAGTCCTCGTCAAGATTATGAACTATAGCTGGAAGCGTGGAATTGTACCACAAGCCTGGAAAGAAGCAGTACTAGTTCCAATCCTCAAAAAGGACAAAGACCGAATGGACCCCAACAGCTACAGACCCATCAGCCTTCTAAGCTGCACGGGAAAGCTTATGGAGAGAATGATCAATACCAGATTAAGTTGGCATCTCGAAGAAAAACAAATTTTACTGCACCAACAAGCAGTCTTCAGGCAACACAGGTCTACAGAGGACCAAGTCACCTACATTGCACAGGAAATCGAAGATGCTTTCCAAGAAGGAAAGCACACTTTAGCAGTCTGGGTAGACATGGAGAAAGCATTTGATGAAGTTTGGAAAGATGGGCTAAGAGTTAAAAGTCTTAAATATGGAGTATGTGGAAGAATGTATAACTGGATCAGTCACTACCTAACAAACAGAACAGCTAGAGTGCGGGTGCACGGACAGTTAAGCAAAAAGACTGCAATGGAACATGGAGTCCCACAGGCTGGGGTCCTTTCCCCAACACTCTTCCTCATATATATAAATGATATAACAGAAAACACCCACAAGAATGTTGTGATAAATTTAACCGTGATACAACGTTAAAATATCTCCAAAGATAAAATGTAGGGATAAAAATAATGCGTAAGCTACTAGAAGACATGATCGCCCATGCCGCGGTTCACTACCCGCCATGGAAACTAACTTGTTAGACGTGAAGACAAAACGTTTACCCTTGGAGACGGGAGGGAACGGAGATCAAAAAGAAAAAATATGACTGAACACGTGCTTGAAACTAGCAAGGCTAAAAAGACGCAATTGGTGGGGAAAGGAAAAAATTCACGTCCACAAGTTGACACAATGTAAAGAAATGGACAAAAGGGACCTTAGCTATTATACGCAACAGTCATTTCTTGGACGCTTTTACGATACTTAGTCCTTTTATTTGAATTCAGCGGCAAACGCATTACAGAAGATGCTTGAACATATTTCAAAAAAACAACTAACCTTGAAAAAGTAACTTTTTCTTAATAATAATGTTAGGAATATCAAACCTAGCTTGTCTGATAGCCCATCTTGAGCAGAGAAATAATATGCTTTCATTTATACAGACGGATAGATAATAATGAAGATATTGACAAAAGACTGTGTTGTTCATAACAGACGAGCGACTGCACTGTTAAAAAAATGTCACTAATTTTCAAAAATTGCGGCCTTGAGACTCAAGTGCTAAAATCTAGTTGGAATGAAAGAGAGGGGGAATTGGTGGAAAATTGTGGCTAAAAATAACTCTAGAGACCTATTCGTGTAGAAAGGCATGTAGAACCAAGCGTGTTTTTTATGAAAAAGCAACTAGAGACAGACGGACCAACAGACAATAATACATACTTGACTGAGGTATGACTGAATTGACTTTTGGTAGGAGGTTTGAAATTTGAAAGGGGGAAAGTCGGTGATTGGCCACAGATAATCATATTATCGGCGCACAGACGCGCATTTTTGCCATTCAAAATAAATTGTCCAGTAGTAGACACAGTAATTCTTCAGTGGTGTAGTTCCCAGAAGCTAATTGCAATATTTAGAGGGACGCCATACTAGAGCCAGCAGCTCAGCTGAGTTTTGCTAGAATATAACTGTGTTCTCTATTCCTAATTCTGGTAAGAATGAAAGTATTTCTTTGTATATTTTAATATTGTTTAATGTTTCGAGTGATTTGATACTGCCATATCAAAATCTACCCCTTACAACAAGTAAGGATTCGCTCTAGATCCCCAGCCCAAGTTCAGGGTCTAGAGACAAACAAAATACATAAACGCCAGCAAGGATTATGAAGGGCGGATCAGGTGTTGAGATCAGTGGAACATATCACCTATCTTATTCAATAGCAGGAAGCTAATGAACATATTTCAGAATATGTAGTCTTGGGGAACTAGTACTATGTGAAACCAACTTGGTAAGATGTGCTGTATGGTCAGAGAGATCTGACCCCGTCTATGTGGTGTTGTCGTGTAATGTTGTGTGCAGAAGTGGCTCAGGAGGTAGAGTTCTGACACATGACCCAATACTTTTGTTGCAGAAGTGTGAGTTTCTGTTTGGCACCAAAGTGGTGTCAAATGATGTGTTGATATATACAAGTGTGGACCAGTGCAGTCTAGTATTTTGTCGGAGCAGCCTTATATTGCCCCCAAGCACGGAGAGGTGGGGCCACCTGATTCCAGCACCAGAACTACTCAGTCAAGATACGTGAGCGTCTGCCCTGCTGGACCTTCACCAACTTATTTACTAAATAACACACCAACTATATTACCATCAACTAAAACCTACCATTTTTTGGGAAATAAAACTTGTATTACTCCTATCAGTGAATGGACAATGTTTGGTAGTCATAGACAGGGAGTGATGATATCACCCCAACAGCCTATCTAGAAATAAGTTCTCCTGGGACTATCTTAAGATAATTACTATTAACCAGTCATTTGAAATACATATGTACACATTTTCTAATTTATTATGACATATATTCATGCATCTCATTCATAATTTCAAAACCTTTCATATGTTCTGACCAAAATAAAACCTTGGTTCAGAACAAATAAACTTAAAGAAAATTTAATATCAAAAATTTAAACAGCTTGAGTTAGTTCAGTGTATTATACATTTTATTATTATTATTAGACAAATTGGATGGCAAGGTCCATATACGGTTCTAGAGAAGGTGTCTAGAACAAACTATAAAATTGACAAAAAGGGGAAGGAGAAAGTTTATCATGTAAACCTTTTAAAGAAGTATCTGGACAGACCACTCCAGGAAAGCACCCCCTTACTGACCTTGGCTATCGCAACTCAAATGCAAAAGGAACCACTCACCTCACATGAATACCCATTACATCCTTGTGAAACAGCAGCACAGGTAAAAGTCAGTAAGCACCTGACTAAAAACCAGAGTGAGAGAGTTCAACAGGTTCTGGAGGAACATACAGATGTATTAACAGATAAACCAGGCCATACAAATTTGCTACAGTATGACATGAAACTGGTAGACTCAAACCCAATCTGTATGAGAGCCTATTCTATTCCGTTCGCGAAGGAGAAGGCATTGAAGGAAGAAATAGAGTATTTGTTGAAGGAGGGGATTATTTCGCACAGTGAATCATCTTTTAGTTCTAGTGTCGTTTTGTTGAGAAAGCCGTCTGGGGAACACAGACTGTGCATAGATTACAGGAAACTGAATGCTGTCACAGAAGGACAAGTGGATCCATTACCAGACACAAAACAGTTATTTGCCAGATTAAACAAGGCAAAATACTTTTCAAAGGTGGATCTTAGTAAAGGCTATTACCAGATTCCAGTGAAGCCTGAAGTGAGACCTTATTTGGCCTTTAGCACTTCGGATGGACATTATGAATTCAACATGCTACCATTCGGACTGAAAAATGCTCCGAGTGTATTTTCAAGGATGATGCGCAAATTGTTGGATCCCCTGAATAACCCATGTATCACGAATTTTATGGATGATATTCTCGTCGCCACAGAGACATTTGAAGAACACATTGACTCCCTAAAAATGTTATTTGATAGGCTTAGGGAGGCGAACTTAACTGCTAGGCCAACAAAATGTTGTATTGGATGCAAAGAGTTGGAATTCTTGGGACACACTGTATATCAGGGCTACATGACCCCTGACCCCAAGAACTTGGAAAAACTGCAGAGAGCACCTAGACCACAAACAAAAAAGGACGTGCGATCATTCGTGTCGTTATGTGGTTCTTACCAAAAATATATCAAAAATTTTAACTCAATATGTGCTCCTCTGACTGATTTGACTCGCAAGGGACATCCAGATAAAATAGTTTGGACTGCGCAATGTGAATTAGCGTTCCAAGAGTTAAAGGAAAAACTCACTAGCAAGCCTATTCTCAAACTGCCTGATTTGACACAGGACTTTGTCGTAAGAACAGATGCAAGTAATGTAGGACTCGGGGCGGCTTTGTTGCAAAGATCATCTTCACCTGATGGGGAACTGAACCCAGTCGCTTATGCAAGCCGCAAATTGAATAAGGCGGAGCAAGGATATTCCACAAGCGAAAAAGAATGTTTAGCGTTAATCTGGGCAATAAAGAAGTTCCAAATCTACCTGTATGGTAGGACTTTTGTGGTCCAGACGGATCATCAGCCCCTAGTATTCTTATCTCAGGCTAAGCATGAAAACGCAAGATTGTTGAGGTGGTCTTTATTACTGCAACCTTATCAGTTTAGTATTGAGTACATCCCAGGGTCATTGAATGTCGGTGCAGATTTCCTCAGTCGGCACCCCTGTGATCAAAATTAGAGTAGTGGCAGGCGTGAGGAGTAATTTTATCTATGTGTATCACTGGTTTTGGAACTTGCCGTAGGCATGTTTTCAAGTGGGGAGATGTGTGATAAATTTAACCGTGATACAACGTTAAAATATCTCCAAAGATAAAATGTAGGGATAAAAATAATGCGTAAGCTACTAGAAGACATGATCGCCCATGCCGCGGTTCACTACCCGCCATGGAAACTAACTTGTTAGACGTGAAGACAAAACGTTTACCCTTGGAGACGGGAGGGAACGGAGATCAAAAAGAAAAAATATGACTGAACACGTGCTTGAAACTAGCAAGGCTAAAAAGACGCAATTGGTGGGGAAAGGAAAAAATTCACGTCCACAAGTTGACACAATGTAAAGAAATGGACAAAAGGGACCTTAGCTATTATACGCAACAGTCATTTCTTGGACGCTTTTACGATACTTAGTCCTTTTATTTGAATTCAGCGGCAAACGCATTACAGAAGATGCTTGAACATATTTCAAAAAAACAACTAACCTTGAAAAAGTAACTTTTTCTTAATAATAATGTTAGGAATATCAAACCTAGCTAGTCTGATAGCCCATCTTGAGCAGAGAAATAATATGCTTTCATTTATACAGACGGATAGATAATAATGAAGATATTGACAAAAGACTGTGTTGTTCATAACAGACGAGCGACTGCACTGTTAAAAAAATGTCACTAATTTTCAAAAATTGCGGCCTTGAGACTCAAGTGCTAAAATCTAGTTGGAATGAAAGAGAGGGGGAATTAGTGGAAAATTGTGGCTAAAAATAACTCTAGAGACCGATTCGTGTAGAAAGGCATGTAGAACCAAGCGTGTTTTTTATGAAAAAGCAACTAGAGACAGACGGACCAACAGACAATAATACAAACTTGACTGAGGTATGACTGAATTGACTTTTGGTAGGAGGTTTGAAATTTGAAAGGGGGAAAGTCAGTGATTGGCCACAGATAATCATATTATCGGCGCACAGACGCGCATTTTTGCCATTCAAAATAAATTGTCCAGTAGTAGACACAGTAATTCTTCAGGGGTGTAGTTCCCAGAAGCTAATTGCAATATTTAGAGGGACGCCATACTAGAGCCAGCAGCTCAGCTGAGTTTTGCTAGAATATAACTGTGTTCTCTATTCCTAATTCTGGTAAGAATGAAAGTATTTCTTTGTATATTTTAATATTGTTTAATGTTTCGAGTGATTTGATACTGCCATATCAAAATCTACCCCTTACAACAAGTAAGGATTCGCTCTAGATCCCCAGCCCAAGTTCAGGGTCTAGAGACAAACAAAATACATAAACGCCAGCAAGGATTATGAAGGGCGGATCAGGTGTTGAGATCAGTGGAACATATCACCTATCTTATTCAATAGCAGGAAGCTAATGAACATATTTCAGAATATGTAGTCTTGGGGAACTAGTACTATGTGAAACCAACTTGGTAAGATGTGCTGTATGGTCAGAGAGATCTGACCCCGTCTATGTGGTGTTGTCGTGTAATGTTGTGTGCAGAAGTGGCTCAGGAGGTAAAGTTCTGACACATGACCCAATACTTTTGTTGCAGAATTGTGAGTTTCTGTTTGGCACCAAAGTGGTGTCAAATGATGTGTTGATATATACAAGTGTGGACCAGTGCAGTCTAGTATTTTGTCGGAGCAGCCTTATATTGCCCCCAAGCACAGAGAGGTGGGGCCACCTGATTCCAGCACCAGAACTACTCAGTCAAGATACGTGAGCGTCTGGCCTGCTGGACCTTCACCAACTTATTTACTAAATAACACACCAACTATATTACCATCAACTAGAACCTACCATTTTTTGGGAAATAAAACTTGTATTACTCCTATCAGTGAATGGACAATGTTTGGTAGTCATAGACAGGGAGTGATGATATCACACCAACAGCCTATCTAGAAATAAGTTCTCCTGGGACTATCTTAAGATAATTACTATTAACCAGTCATTTGAAATACATATGTACACATTTTCTAATTTATTATGACATATATTCATGCATCTCATTCATAATTTCAAAACCTTTCATATGTTCTGACCAAAATAAAACCTTGGTTCAGAACAAATAAACTTAAAGAAAATTTAATATCAAAAATTTAAACAGCTTGAGTTAGTTCAGTGTATTATAAATTTTATTAATATTATTAGACTTATTAAATATCTCTGTGTGTGTGTGTGTATGTAATCTACCACAACACATTACATATCAGTACCCTAGATTTTAACGTAGCCACATTCATTAGTAAAAAAGATATGTGTGAGGTCGTAAGTGGTAGCAAGAAGGGCCTTCTGTAAATTCACAGCTACATTTATCTCAGGAACCTTCACAGCTGACCTCAAGCATCACACTAGGCAATATCACAACCATACAGTACCATCAAATCCACTACAAATGTCCACAACTCCCTCTTTGCTGATGACCTGGCCATGTGGACTTCAGAAGAATACATCACCACAGCAAGAGTGCGCATGCAGGATTCACTGCAAGGCCTTGAAAGTTGGTCCAGAAAGTGGTTGCTCAAAATCAATGAACAACAAACTACACACACTATTTTTACCTTGTCAAATAAACCACAGCAAGCAAAGCTACAACTAAATGGGCAGACAGTACGAGAAGATGAAACAACAACATACTTGGGAATCACACTAGACCGCCGAATGACATGGAAATCACAGATAAAGAAAATACAGCTAAGGGCAAAACTTCGCATGGCCATCATGAAAATGTTAGCTAGTACCACATGGGGTGCTGATGAGAATATCCTCAAAAAGCTGTACACAGGCAGAGTCAGACCTGCTATGGAATACGGCATCACAGCTTGGTCGACGGCAGCAAAGTCAATGGAGGATAGACGTGACAGCAGAGTCCTACAACAAGCTGAAAAATTTAAGAGACTCGAAGGACACCCCATGTTCCAAAGAATGAATAGGCTAGGAAAAGGCAGGCTCAAGCGAACTAACTTTGTGGCCCAAGCAAAAGAAAAAATTAGCAAAAATACCATGCTAGCAAGCTCAGTTGCAAAGAAAATCCCAACAAGCTCAACTATCCCACTGTGGAAAATAAGATGCTTTCCTGAGTTAAAATCTGATATTCCAGGCATTGAAAGTAAGGGAACACAGGCAGAAACACAAAGAAAGGGTATAGCAAACAAGTGTATTGATCAAAAATTCCCAGCAAAGCTTTGGACACATGCATATACAGATGGTTCAGCAAAAAATGCAGTTGAAAATGGGGGTGCCGGCATCCTCATAAAATTAAAAAATAGAATCCACTCTATGGCAATTGCCACTGGCAAATACTGCAATAACTTCAGTGATGAAGCAGAAGCCCTGAAACAGGCAGCTGAAACTCTTATTGAATGCAAAGCACTGGCATAAAAACAGATAGTAATCTTTACAGATGCCTTCTCAGTAATATCAGCGCTGAAGAGCCACCAAACTAAAGGATTGAAAGATTTGATAATCTCCCTTGACAGGCTGGCCAAATGCTTCAACAAGTGCACTATCCAGTGGATACCAGCCCATTGCAACATACCAGGAAATGAGGAGGCAGACAAACTTGTTAAGGAAGGACGTGCCTTACAACTAAATGATATAGAGACAACTTATGCAACGACAAAGACTATTATAAAGGCTACATTCAAGTCCAAATGGGAAAGAGAGCACTCGGGCCATTTCAAAAATGATGCATATCATCAACTATCCAGGAAAGAACAAGACATCATTTTTCGGCTACGCACTGGACACAACAGAACGAGATACCATCTATACCACAAATACAACATTGGTGCAACAGATCTCTGCACCTGCGGTACCAGCCCGATGACGGTCGAACACCTCCTGCAGTACTGCCAAACCTACAGTAATGAACGAAGTAGCATATAGGAAACAACCCACTTCTGTCAACGAAAAACTGTTTGGAGACGTCGGGAACCTTGAGTTGACTACTACCTTTATTAGTCATAAATGTGGAGGTCTGATGGCGAACGAGAAAGAAGAAGAAGAAGAAGACAAAAAAATAACTGGTCCGTCGGGCAAGTCGTTAAATACGACTTGCCAGACGTTGTGCATCGGACAGCAAACATCATCATGTGAAACAAGGTGTTTAGAACACCACTCTTGCAGCATTGCTTTGGTGTCACCTTCTTGCAAAAGGCCAGCAGCAGTGTTGTTATCTTTGTTTAGTCTAGTGTTCTCCTTTTTTCTATTTTCTTCTTTTCTCTTTCTTTCTATCTTTTCTTCGTCCTTTTTTCGGTCTTTCTTTCTGGCTACCTGCCTGTCTGTCTTCTATCTATATGCATACATGTCTGTCTGTCTGTCTGTCTGTCTGTCTGTCTGTCTGTCTGTCTTTCTTTCTTTCTTTCTTTCTTTCTTTCTTTCTTTCTTTCTTTCTTTCTTTCTTTCTTTCTTTCTTTCTTTCTTTCTTTCTTTCTTTCTTTCTTCTTTTCTTTCCTTCTTCTTTTCTTTCTTTCTTTCTTTCTTTCTTTCTTTCTTTCTTTCTTTCTTTCTTTCTTTCTTTCTTTCTTTCATTCATTCTTTCTTTCTTTCTTCTTTTCTTTCTTCTTTTCTTTCCTTCTTCTTTTCTTTCTTTCTTTCTTTCTTTCTTTCTTTCTTTCTTTCTTTCTGTTGCATACATATTTTTGAATGCACGGATTACAAATGTACGATATGTCTATTTAATATGGAAATATATAGTTGTATTTAATTGGGTACGAAAATGCTTTCTTTTGTAAAGATGACAGATAATCCATGTTTGATTTATACGTTTGATTATATGGATAATCTCCCTTGATATTGATCGGGCGTAAGAATACTTATATTTTGGCATTCATCATTGTCATAGCCAGAAAATAGATTGATCGTTCTTAGAATGTTTATGGCCTGAATTCATATGTATTACATATTATTAGTGCAAGTAGATTCAGTCCTATATTGTATATTTTGTATGGGTAGGCAGGACTATATTCTTTATGCCGCACTAGCGGAGGTATTGGTTGTCTTGGCGAGTCGTGATGAGTTCCGATATTGCCGCCTACAATGGCTGGTCACGCATTTTCCTGGGCTGGTCCTTTCTAGAGTGAAAAATGATTTATGAAGTGATTTCTTCAGTAGGAGATTGTGTCTCTACAAGATTATAGTGTTAGAGACTCTCCTCATGTACTGTATTATGTACTATTCGGACTCAAGGTAAATCCAGACCCCTTTTGACGATCTCCTTATGGTTAGACCTAGATGAAGCAACGTATTTTCGTGCATCGTTGGTCGTTTAACTAGATATTGTTGTAGATGACAGGTTCCATCAGCGCTTATGTCTTCAAGAAGTAACCTTCTGACAAAGGGACTGTATGGTAACTCTAGAAAGTTATACTTATTCAAGTTTTGAATCAACTTTGGCTGATGATTATTCTTCTGCTGGGCGAGTGAGCGAAAGCTCAGGGAAGGAGACCATTTTTTGTATTCCTGTCATCATTATGGATCACTGTCCAGAGAACGGGTCGTGTATCTTACTATTCGGACAGTGGCCTGGAGATCTCATTTATATGAAAACCCCTTATCGTGGTTTCACAGTATGATATAAACATTGAACATAAGCAACCTAAGAACTTAGCAAGGGAAAGAAGGTTCGTCCATCGAACTCTTCATTTGTTTACCGATCCGCCTTTACTGATGCGTTCAGTCAGATAGGGGATGCGGCCATAATATATAACAACATTGAATGCTGTTTTATACCACCCATTATATTTGAATGTTCCATGACATGGGATCTACTATTCATGCCTGAAGATTGATGTGTCAACATGTACTTATGATATATTCGTTCTGTCCCAGTATGTGCGTCTGAATAAACTGTATGAAAAGATTCCAGCAGTCTGCATTGGTGCCTTATAGACATGAGTGAATGAGTGCTTTAGATTGGTCAAGATACGAACATTCCATCATTCGCGTTAATAACACTCTACACTCTCACTCCATATTTACACCATCCTGCGTCGGTTGAATTGACCAAGTTAAGGGCCTGCTCCTCCTGGAGCCTCAGAGGGAAACTACTTCTTACAGCTGCCTTTGCCTTCCCTAACTCAGGACTAGAATGAGTTACCCATTTACAGTACCGCTGGGTAGACTGGAGTATGCCTGGTATCAAACAACTGCAGTGACATTGTACAAGCTTCCTCCCACTTTTTACAGTGGTGGCCAATGTGGGGATCGAACCCACGACATTCGCGTTATCAGCACGATGCGTCGAATCCTATCTCATCGCTCAGATGTCATTGCATATCTTGATGACATCTGTCTTTTCAGTGATACTTGGAACGATCACTATAATGGGATAAATGAACTATTGTCTATCTTACGCGAGCATAACCTGACAGCGAAACCATCTAAAGCATTTATTGGTTTTAGCGAAATATCTTTCTTAGGTCACCGGGTTGGTCATGGTTTCCTAAAAACAGAAGACCATAATACAAGTAAGATACTTAACATTTCTATGCCTAAGACTAAAAAGCAAGTGCGAAGTCTCTTAGGTCTCATACAATTTTATGGACGATTCATTCCGATTCTGTCCTCAATTATGTCACCTCTTTCTTCTTTGTTAAAGAAAGGGTCTCCTAATATAGTCCAATGGACTCAAGAATGTCAATCCTCTTTGGATAAGGTTAAAACGATGTTTTCTACTTCACCTATCTTGGTGTTACCTACTAAAGATAAGACATTTATTCTTCGTAGTGACGCTTCATCCACTGGGATTGGAGCGGCACTAATGCAAGAGTACTCTGGAACTCTGCATCCAGTGATGTATATCTCTCGAAAACTTAATGCCGCAGAGAGAAATTACTCGGTCCTAGACCGTGAATTATTGGCTATGGTTTGGTCAATCCTTAAACTTCAAAGATTTCTTCTTGGCGCGCATTTTATTGTGGAGACTGACCAGAAAGCTCTTACAGCTATTCAGACTAAAAATCTGAAGAGCGCGAGATCAACGCGATACGCGATTGCTCTTCAGCCTTTTCATTTTTCGGTGCGAGCTATCCGTGGTTCAGAAAATGTGATGGCGGATATCTTATCGAGATGCCTACATGATTCCACTTAACTGTCAGATCTTGAGATTTCTAACATGTCTGACTTTACTACAGTTTTTCCTATGTTAAAGTATGTACTTATATGTAATATATCATACATTGTCTGTATCACTACTTAGCGGTGCATTGATGTATATTCACCGCAGGTTTTTGATATTTTTCTTAATTGGTTATCATAATGTTAAGATACCTAAGATGAACTATTGTACAAATTGTGGCATTGCCAGTATTGTGTTATGCGTTGGTGACACCTCTCTGGAGATATTTATACTCAGAGAAAAATTTTCTCTGAATCCTGAGATAGATTCTCATTGGTCGTGCTATATGACGACTTTGCCTTACATTAGGCGTTACATTTGTTTGGAATGCTTATCATCTGCGCATTGTTATTCGTGCGTTGTGAGCCTATTGTATGTTGCTCCTGCATGTATTTAAAAAAAAAAATGTACCATTTTTTTTTTCCCGGGGGGTGTGGTTATCTGTTGCATACATATTTTTGAATGCACGGATTACAAATGTACGATATGTCTATTTAATATGGAAAATATATAGTTGTATTTAATTGGGTACGAAAATGCTTTCTTTTGTAAAGATGACAGATAATCCATGTTTGATTTATACGTTTGATTATATGAATAATCTCCCTTGATATTGATCGGGCGTAAGAATACTTATATTTTGGCATTCATCATTTGTCATAGCCAGAAAATAGATTGATCGTTCTTAGAATGTTTATGGCCTGAATTCATATGTATTACATATTATTAGTGCAAGTAGATTCAGTCCTATATTGTATATTTTGTATGGGTAGGCAGGACTATATTCTTTATGCCGCACTAGCGGAGGTATTGGTTGTCTTGGCGAGTCGTGATGAGTTCCGATATTGCCGCCTACAATGGCTGGTCACGCATTTTCCTGGGCTGGTCCTTTCTAGAGTGAAAAATGATTTATGAAGTGATTTCTTCAGTAGGAGATTGTGTCTCTACAAGATTATAGTGTTAGAGACTCTCCTCATGTACTGTATTATGTACTATTCGGACTCAAGGTAAATCCAGACCCCTTTTGACGATCTCCTTATGGTTAGACCTAGATGAAGCAACGTATTTTCGTGCATCGTTGGTCGTTTAACTAGATATTGTTGTAGATGACAGGTTCCATCAGCGCTTATGTCTTCAAGAAGTAACCTTCTGACAAAGGGACTGTATGGTAACTCTAGAAAGTTATACTTATTCAAGTTTTGAATCAACTTTGCCTGATGATTATTCTTCTGCTGGGCGAGTGAGCGAAAGCTCAGGGAAGGAGGCCATTTTTTGTATTCCTGTCATCATTATGGATCACTGTCCAGAGAACGGGTCGTGTATCTTACTATTCGGACAGTGGCCTGGAGATCTCATTTATATGAAAACCCCTTATCGTGGTTTCACAGTATGATATAAACATTGAACATAAGCAACCTAAGAACTTAGCAAGGGAAAGAAGGTTCGTCCATCGAACTCTTCATTTGTTTACCGATCCGCTTTTACTGATGCGTTCAGTCAGATAGGGGATGCGGCCATAATATATAACAACATTGAATGCTGTTTTATACCACCCATTATATTTGAATGTTCCATGACATGGGATCTACTATTCATGCCTGAAGATTGATGTGTCAACATGTACTTATGATCTATTCGTTCTGTCCCAGTATGTGCGTCTGAATAAACTGTATGAAAAGATTCCAGCAGTCTGCATTGGTGCCTTATAGACATGAGTGAATGAGTGCTTTAGATTGGTCAAGATACGAACATTCCATCATTCGCGTTAATAACACTCTACACTCTCACTCCATATTTACACCATCCTGCGTCGGTTGAATTGACCAAGTTTAGGGCCTGCTCCTCCTGGAGCCTCAGAGGGAAACTACTTCTTACAGCTGCCTTTGCCTTCCCTAACTCAGGACTAGAGTGAGTTACCCATTTACAGTACCGCTGGGTAGACTGGAGCATGCCTGGTATTCTTTTTTTCTTTCTTCTTTTCTTCTTCTTTTTCTTTCATTCTTCTTTTTTTTTCATTTTTTTCTTCTTTTTTTTTTTTTTCTTTTTTTTTCTTCTTTTTCTTCCCCCTCTTTTCATTCTTTCTCTTCCCTTTTTCTTTCTTTTTTTTTCTTTCTTTTCTTCTTCTTCCTCTTCTTTTTCTTTTTTTTTCTTCTTCTTTTCTTCTTCTTCTTCTTCTTCTTCTTCTTCTTCTTCTTCTTCTTCTTCTTCTTCTTCTTCTTCTTCTTCTTCTTCTTCTTCTTTCTTCCTTCTTCTTCTTTCTTCCTTCTTCTTCTTCCTTTCTTCTTCTTCTCCCTTTCTTCTTTTTCTTCCTTTCTTCTTCTTCTTTCTTTCTTTTTTATTTATTCTTTTTTTTTCTTCCTTCTTCTTCTTCTTCTTCCTTCTTTTTTCTTCTTCTTCTTTCTTTTTTTTTTTTCTTCTTCTTTTTCTCTCTTTTCTTCTTTTTTTCTTTCTTTTTTCTTTCTTCTTTTCTTTCTTTTCTTCTTCTTTCTCTTTTCTTTTCTTCTTCTTTTTTCTTCTTCTTTTCCTTTCTTTCCCTTCTTTCCCTTTTTTCTTCATCTTCTCTTTTTTTTCTCTTCTTTCTTTTCTCTTCTTCTTTTTCTTCTTCCCTTTCTCTTTCTTTTCTTTCTTTCTTTCTTTTTTTTCTTCCCCCTCTCTTTTTCTTTCTCCCTTCTTCTTTTCTTCTTTTTTCCCCTCCTTTCTTTTTTCTTTCTTTTTCTTCTCATTCTTTCTTTTTTTTCTTTTCCTTCTTCTTCTTTCTTTTTTCTTTCTTTTTTTTTCTTTTTCTTTTTCCTTCCCCTTTTTCTTCTCTTTTTCTTCTTTTTCTTTTTTCTTTTTTTTTCCCTTTTTTCTCTTTCTTCCCTCTTCTTCTCTCTTTCTTTCTTTTTCTTCTCCCCTTTTTCTTTTTTCTTTTCTTTTTTTTCCTCTTTTCTTTTCTTTTTTCTTTTTTTTCTTCTTCTCTTTTCTTCTCCTCCCTTCTCTTTTCTTTCCTTCTTTTTTCCTTTTTTTTTTTTTTTTATTCCTTTTTTTCCTTTTTCTTTTCTTTTTTCTTTTTTTTTTTTTTCTTCTTTTTTTCTTTCTTTCCCCCTTTCTTCTTTTTCTTCTTTTTTTTCTTCTTTCCCCTCTCTCTTCTTCACTTCTTCTTTTCTTCTCTTCCCTTTTTTCTCTCTTCTTTTCTTTTTTTTCCTTCTTTCTTTTTCTTCTTCTTCTTCTTCTTTTTTCTTTTCTTCTTTTTCTCCTTCTTTTTTTTTTTTTTTTCTTTTTTTTTTTTTCTTTTTTCTTCTTTTTTCTTCTTTTCTTCTTTTCTTCTTCATCTTTTTCTTTTTTTTCTTCTTCTCTTCTTTTTTTTTTTTCTTTTCTTCCCTTCTTCTCTTTCCCCTTTTCTTTCTTCTTTTCCTCTCTTCTTTTTTTTTTTTTCTTTCAAAATTCCTCTTCTTCTTTCTTTTTCTTCTTCTCTTCTTTTCTTCTTTTCTCTTTCCTCTTTTTTTCTTCTTTTTTTTTCTTTCTTTTTTTTCTTTTTCTTCCATCTTCTTCTTCTTTTTCTTCTTTTTCCCTTTTCCCCTTTCTCTTCTCTTTTTTCTTTCTTCTTCTTTCCTTCTTTCTTTCTTCTTCTTTTTCTTTCTTCTTTTTTTTTCTTCTTCTTTTTTTTTCCCTCTTCTTTTTTCTTTCTCTTCTCACCCCCTTCCTTTTCTTTTTTCATCTTCTTCTTCTTCTTCTTCTTCTTCCTCTTCTTTCTTCTTTTCTTCTTTTTCCCTCTTTTTTTCTTTCTTTTTTTTCTTTTTTTTTCTTCTTTTTTCTTTTTCTCTTTTTCTTTTCCCCCTTTCTTTTTTTCTTCCTTCTTTTCTTTCTTTTCTTTTCTCTCCCTCTTTTTTTCTTCTTCTTTTCTTTTTTCTTTTCTTCTTCTTCTTTCTTCTTTTTCTCTTTTTTTTTCTTCTCCTCCCCCCCCTTTCTTCTTCTTCTTTTTTTTCTTTTCTTCTTCTCCTTCTTCTTTTTTCTTCCTTTTTCTTTTCTTTTTTCTTCTTTTTTCATTTTTTTTCCTCTTCTCTTCTTTTCTTTTCTTCTTTTTTTCTTTTTTTCTTTCTTTTCTTCTTCTTTCTTTTTTCTTTTCTTCTTCTCTTTTTTTCTTCTTCTCTCTTCTTTTTTTTTTTCTTCTTCTTTTCTCCTTCTTTCTCTCTCTTCTTTTCTTTCTTCTTCCCTTTTTCTTTTTTCTTCTTCTTTCTTCTTCTTCTTTTTCTTTCTTCTTCTCATCCTTTTCTTTTTCTTTCTTCTTTCTTCTCTTCTTCTTTTCTTTTTTTTTTTCTTTTCTTTCTTTTTTTCCTTTCTTTTTTTTTTTTCTCCTTCTTTTTCTTCTCTCCTCTTCTTTCTTCTTCTTTTTTTTTTTTTTCCCTTTTTTTCCTCTTCTTTCTTTTTCTTCTTCTTCCCCCCCTTTTTTCTTTCTCTTCTCTCTTTTTCTTTTCTTCTTTTTCTTTCTCTCTCTTCTTCTTTTTTTTCCCCCCTTTCTTTTTCTTTCATTTTTTTTTTCTTCTCCTTTTTTTCCTCTTTTCTTTCTCCCTTCTTTCTTTTCTTTTTTCTCCCCTCTTTTCTTTTTTTCTTTTTTTTTTTTTTCTTCTTTCTTCTTCTTTCTTTTTCTTCCTTCTTCTTCTTTCTCTTTTCTTTCCTCCTTTTCTTTTTCTTTTTTCTTCCTTTCCCCTTCTTTTCTTTTCTTCTTTTTTCTTTTCTTCCCTCTTCTTTTTTTTCTCTTCTTTCCTTTCCCTCATCTCTCAAAATCTCTTTTCTTCTCCCCTTCTTTCTCAAAATCTCTTCTTTCTTTTTTTTCTTTTTTTTTTCTTCTTCTTTTTTCTTTTTTTTTCCTTTTTTTTCCCTTTTCTTCTTCTTCCTCCTTTTTTCCCTCCTTTTCTTTCTTTTTCTTCTTCTTTTTTTCTTTTCTTTTTCTTTTCCCCCTTTCTTTTTTTTCTTTTTTTCCCTTTTTTTTCTTTTTCTTTCTTTTTTTTTTTTCTCTTTCTTCCTTTCTTTTCTTTCTTCTCCCTTTTCTTCTTTTCTTTTTTTCTTTCTTTTTTTTCTTTCTTTTCTTTTTCTTTTTTTTTTCCCTTTTCCCCTTTTCTTCCCCTTTCTTTTTCCCTTTTTCAAAAAATTTCTTCTTCTCTTTCTTTTTCCTTTTCTTTTTTTTTCCTTTTCTTCTTTTTTTTTTTTTTTCTTCTTCTTCATCTTTTTTCTTCTTTCTTCTTCTCTTTTTTTTTTTTTTTTTCTTTTTTTCTTTTTTTTTTTTTTTTTTTTCTTTTTCTTTTTCTTTTTTTTTCTTTTTTTTTTTTTTTTTTCTTTTTTCTTTCTTTTTTTTTTTTTTCTTTTCTTCCCCCCTCTTCCCCATTTTTCTTTCTCTTTTTCTTCTTCTTTTCTTTTCTTCTTTTTTTTTTTTTTCTCTTTCCCCTCATCTTTTTCTTTCTCCTTCTTCTTCTTCTTCTCTCTTTTTTTCTTCTTCTCCTCTCTCTCTTCTCTTCTTTTTTTCCTTTCTCTCTTCTTTTTCTTCCCATTCTTCCCCTTCTCTTCTCTTCTCTCCTTTTCCCTTTCTTCTTCTTTTTTCTTTTCTTCTTTTCTTCTTTCTTCTTCTCTCTTTTCCCCCCTTCTTTTCTTCTTTTTTTTTTCTTCTTCTTTTCTCTTCTTTTCTTCTTTTTTTTTTTTCTTTCCCTTCCTCTCTTCTTTCCCCTTTCCCTTTTTCTTTTCCTTTTCCCTTCTTTTTTTTCTCTTTTCTCCCCTCTTTTCTTCTTTCTTCTTCTCTTTTCCTTCTTCTTTCTTCTTCTCTCTTTTTTTTCCCCTTCTTTTTTTCTTCTCCTTTTTTTTTTTTCCTTTTTTTCCTTCTTTTTTTCTTTTCCTTTCTTTTTCCTCTTCCTTCCCTTTCTTTCCTTTTTCTTTCTTTTTTCTTCTTCTTTTTTTTTTCCCCCCCAACTTTTCTTTCTTTCTTTTCATTCTTTCCCCTTTTTTTTCTCCTTCTCTTCTTCTTTTTTTCCTTCTTTTTTTTTTTTTTTCTTGTTTTTCCTTTTTTTTTTCAATTCTTTTTTCCTTAAACCCTCTTTTCTTCTTCTTCTTTCTTTTTTCTCTTTTTTTTTTCTTCTTTTCCTTTTCTTCTTTTTTCTTTCTTTTTCTTCTTTTTTTCTTCCCTTTCTTTTCTTTTTTTTCTTCTTCTTTTCTTTTTTCTTCCCATTTTCTTCTTTCTTTTTCCCCCTTCACTCTTCTTTTCTTCTTTCCTCTTTTTTTTCCCCTTCTTTTCTTCTTTTTTTTTTTTCTTTTTTCTTTTTTTTTTCTTTTCTTTTTCTTTATTTTTTCTTTTTCTTTCTTTCTTCTCTTCTTCTTTTTTCATCCCCCTTCCCCCTCTTTTTTTTTTTCCCCTTCTTTTCTTCCCTTCTTCTTTTTTTTCCCTCTTTTCTTCCTCTTCTTCTCTTTTCTTCTTTTCCATTTCTTTCTTTCTTCTTTCCTTTCTTTTTTTTTTTCTTTCTTTCTTTTCCCCTTTTTTCAAAAAAATCTTTCTCCTTTTTTTCCTTTTTTTCTCTTTTCTCTTTCTCTTTCTTTTTTCTCTACTTTTTTTTTTCTTTTTCTTTTCTTTCTTTTCTCTTTTTTCTTTTTTCTTCCCTCTTTCCCTCTTCTTCTTCTTCTTCTCTTTTTTTTTTTTTTTTCTTTTTCTCCTTTTTTTTTTTTCTTTTTTCTTTTTGTTTTTCTTTTTTTTTC